>RJWH01001821.1:0-308438 GCA_004363575.1 Solenodon paradoxus
TCGCCTTACAAAGCATACTGCCTTTCAATTAACATAGTGATGACCTATTGTCACCCGTTACCATGCTAATCCTGAGCTAGTGTGAAATTACTTTATAATAAACACTATGGAGTTCTGACTTTCAATTAATTTTTCACATGCTGTGCTAAATCAGATTAACACTCCCCCCCCACCACCACTTTGGACCACAGACGTAATTCTTTCCTTATAATGAAATGGAGGATTAATTTATATGAAGCATATCTGTACACATTTGCAAATAAATGTAAAGATAGAATTTGTGCCGTATTTGCATTGTGCACAGTGTTGGGTCTAATACAGACTCTCTGAGATGATTAATTTTATGTGTTCACTGGAGTAGGGAAAAATATTTCCAGTTGTTGCTGTTTCTCTGTTAAATTCTAACTAAATGCCTCCATGAAGAATAAGCAAAGAAATGCTCATATATGCCACAATGCTGGGAGATTGGTGACTTCTGTAAATCATACAATACTGCATTAGGAGAAGCTGAAGGAAAAGGTAAACACTCTGAAATGGAAACAATAATCATTAACCACTAAATTGATTGATGTCTCCCTATATGTGCATATTCACATTCATCCTGAATGAATGGAGAGTATTTTTAATGACAATTAAATTGAAGAAATTGACAATTTCTAACAAGTGATGGTTCATGACTTCTGAAAACTAATACAGACTCTGCACTAAATTATATTTTTTGTGAAATAATTTTCATCTTTGAAATTCATTATTACAGTGGAGTGGTGGAAGATGAATGTAAGCTCATACCAAGTGAAAACATTTGTGTTGGAAAAATTAATCATACTACTCAGAGGTTGGACTGTATTTTTGCTTCTGTCAATCTCCAGTCTATTTCATTCAGCTTCTTTTATTACTATGAAATATTGATAGAAAATTCTTCTTAACACATATTTTCTTTATGACACCAAATGACAAAAACTACCAGAAGAAAAAAGGTATGACACATATAAAAGATAAATGTATACTTATCAAATAATTTTAAACCAATACTTTATTAACAAAAGAAGAAATAAAATCTCAGTGTTGCAATAATAAAAACACTCACTAGTTATTTTATGACAGACTAAGCACCTTCTGCTTGGAAACACATCTGCTGCCAGTGGAAATTATTTCTTTATTCAGAAGATATTTATGTGATGGTTGTTATATGCTAACCACTGATTTAAGTACAACTTATAAAATCATGAAAAAGACAAATATTCCTGCCCTGATGGAGATTCTCATCTAGGGGGACACAAATGAAAATTATAAAGAAATCCCATCACCATGCTCATGACCGTGTAGTTTTACTACATGCTCACCATTGTGCCAGATGCTTCCCACCATGTAGTACATGTTTCAGTCCTGATATTTAATACTTACCCTCTAAGTTATTATCATACATACTTTAAAGATGAATAGCTAGAACTTAGAAGCTAAGTAATTTGTCCTGACCCCACAAATATGAATAAATAGCAGGACTAGAATTCAAAACAAAAGCCTTTGGACTGAAAATCCTATACTATGCTACCTCTGACATTCATTGTTTCAAAAGCAAAATCATCTTCGACTTGTCCAAATTTTATTTTTTACACTATGGTGGGTAAAATAGGAGCACAAGAACCAACCCCTGACTTAAACTAAATTTCTATCCATTGGTAGAATATGACATATTTATAAAAACAACTATTCTTAAATTATCTTTTGGGAAGTCAAATTTATATTCTCTAGATAAATGTGCATATTGATGAAGGAAGGCACCAATATTTTTGCTACAGTTTGTCACTCTTTGAATAGTATACTCAACTTCTACAACTTTAATCATTATATAGTGCATTATTAATTTCACAGAAACTTTTAAAGAGAATTGGAAATAATATAGCATTAATATGCAATGGGTCCTAATTTTAGTTCCATAGAATTGTGAACTTGATTCTTAGAGTCAAGGATTAACAACAGCATAAGAATAATCTGCTCCTTAAATCTTCAGACTTCAATTTGAAATTATGTACTGAGCATGTTTTGAAAGAGAATCTTCTGGATCACTTTGGTAATCTCATTGTGTAATTAAATGTTATTTACATTTTCATAGAATTTCACTGAATTTTCAAATTTATTATGTAGTCAAAATATGCACTTAAATTTGATTTAATCTTTATATCTGCAGTATTTCCTTTTTTAAATTATTTATATTTATTAAATCTTTTGTTCACAGTGCTACATTCATTTTTTCATACTGCCATTGTATCACAAGCTATATTTCACACCACACCTACCACTTGACTTCCAGTATCATCTACCACCACCTTTTCCCCCCTGCTTCGTTCCGTATCCCTCCGACTACCCTGGCAATCTTCATCTTGTGCTCTGAGGGTTTATCTATTTATTTGTTTCATTGCATTAGATTCCAAATACGAGTGAAACCATCCTTTATTTCTCTTTTTCTTTTTGACTTATTTAACTTAACATGTTTGCTTCCAATTCCATCCGGATTGTTGCAAAGGGCACAATTTAGTTTGTTTTTAATAGCTGATAGAATTCCATTGAGTATGTAAATCACAGCTTCTTTATCCAGTCATCTGTTGCTGGGTATTGAGGTTGTTTCCACCGGCTATTGTGAACTGTGTTGCTATGAACGTAAGGGTGAAGATATTTTGTATCCTCTGGGTATATGCCTTGTAGTGGAATTGCTGGATCAAATAGTAGATCCATCTTTTTTTGTTTGAAAAGTCTCCATGCTATTTTCCAAAGAGGTTGCACTAATTTACATTCCCATCAAAGTGTAAGAGGGTTCAATTTTCCTTCAGACCCCTTCCAACATTTGTTATTTCTGTTTCATTTGCTATTTTTTTTTTAATATAGGCCATTGTCATTGGTGTGAGGTGGTATCTTATTGTAGTTCTAATTTTATTTATAGAATATTTTTTCAGGTGTCTGTAGGCCATCTGCTTTCTTTATGTAAGTGTCTATTCAGCTCTTTTATCCATTTTTTGAGGGAGTCATTTGCTTTTTTATTGTTGTGGTATGTGAGCTCTTTATATATTTTGAGGAGTAGGTTCTTATCTGATGTATGCTGTGTGAATATCTTCTCCAATTCTGTGTGTTGTCTTTTTGTTTTAGTGGTTATTTCTCTTGTTGTGCAGAATCTCTTCAGATTTATGTAGTGTTAATTGCTTAGTTTTACTTTGATCTCTTTTGCCTTAGATGTTTCATTCTCCAAGATATCTTTGTAATTGAGGTCATGGAGTTTATTTCCTCACATTGTCCTCTAGGTATCTTATGGTTCCAGTTCTTATGTTCGGGTCTTTGATCCATCTTGAGTTAAGACATACTATTTTTGTGTGTGGCAAGTAATCTAGTTGGCTTTTTGTTTTTTGGGTTTTTTTTGCAGATGTCTTCCAATTTCCCAGCACCACTTGATACTTCATACTTCATTGTATACTCAGCATCTTTGCCACAGATTAACTGTCCATATATGTGTGACTTTATTTCTGGGCTTTCAACATGATTCCTCTGATAGTATGTCTGCTTATATTCCACTACCAGACTGTTTTTATGATGATTTCTACATAGCATAGTTTGAGGTCAGGGAGCGTGATTCCCCCACTGTTCTTTTTTCTCTCTTAAGATAGATTTAGCTATTTGAGGCCTTTTGTGATACCATACAAACTTCAGTATGTCTGCTCCATTTCCTTAAACAATATCCTGGGG
Organism: Solenodon paradoxus; assembly: GCA_004363575.1. Taxonomy (NCBI): domain Eukaryota; kingdom Metazoa; phylum Chordata; class Mammalia; order Eulipotyphla; family Solenodontidae; genus Solenodon; species Solenodon paradoxus. The sequence goes on from RJWH01001821.1 coordinate 3,733, forward strand.
TTTTCATGGGAATTGATTTAAGCCTCTGTATTACATTGAGTAAAATGGCCATTTCTATTATATTAATTCTTTCAATCTATGAATATGGGATGCTTTTCCAACTCTTTGTGCCTTCTATTTCTTTTTTTAAGGTCTTCTAGTTTTCATTATAGAGGACTTTCACTTTTCTGTTACGTTTATTCCCAGTTATTTTATCTTTTTTGGTGAAAATAATTTTTCTTAATTTCTTTTACCTTTACTTCATTGTTTGTGTATATAAATGCTACTGATTTTTGTGTGTTGATTTTATATCCTGTCACTTTGCTATATTCATTTATTTTTTCAAGTAGTTTTTCAGTGGAGTCTTAGGATTTTTTAGGTATAATGTTATTTCATCTGCAAATAATGAATTTTTTATTTCTTATTTTCCAATTTGGATTCTTTTAATGAGCTTTCTCATCTAAGTGCTCTGGCTAAGACTTCCAGAACTATGTGGCATAGTAGTGGTGATAGTGAGCAATCCTGTTTTGTTCTAGATCTTAGGGGAAAGCTCTCCATTTCTCACCATTGACTTATATCTGCAGTATTTCTAATGTTAATTTTTTTCCTGAGTTTGTATTCCTACTTTTACTAGATTGGATTTACTAGTGTTTTATCTGCCTTGGGGATATTGGAGGATTTCTTTCTTTCTTTCTTTCTTTTTTTATCTATCTTCTCTAAGGTTCTTCAAAGAACCATTTTATTCAAGCAGACTATCTAACATTTGTTTCTCAGTTCTAGTGTTATTTATTTATTCTTTTATTCTCATTATTCTGCTTGCATTGATAGGCATATTTTTCTTCGTTCTATAATTTTTGAGTCATAATTTGTAATTTTACCTTTAAATACTACAAATTTTCCTCTTTGTACCTCATAATTATTTTTCTAAATTATTTTTTGTATTTTCTTAGATTTATATTCCTCCTATACCTAATAATCTTTTTAGAATAATATTTTCCAAAAGACTCATGCTTTCTATGCTTTTCTTTTACTTTAAATATTCCTTTTCAACTTTAATAGTATGTAGTTCAGAAAGTTGACTAGTATATGGTCAAATAGTTACTTGAAATAATACGTATTTACTGTTTGTATACTATAAAGTCAAATGAGAATCAATTTCTTAAATTTAATCATTATTCAGATTACTCATGCACAGGTTATTTCTTAAGCATTTTATTTAAAAGTAACTGAGAACATTGTTTAAGATTTTTAATGCTATCCTATTTCTTTAGTTTTTTTCTTTGAAAGGCTTTTGCTTTTAAAATTCAATTTCATGTTATTCAGAACATAAATATTTACATTAGTTGTGTCTTCAGCAGTGAAAACAGATCTTATGGTCTCATTTAATAAAACAATGTACTATTAATTTAATGTGATAGTGTTTGTAATAGAAAAAATATTTGAGATAGCATGAAAGTTCATAAGGAGTAAGAGACTATTAAATTTATATACAGCCAAATACTGAAAACATTGGGGAAAATAATGGGAATAGCCAGTGTATTAATATGTAGCAATCTTAGAGCTCTATTTCTCAGTTAATAAAGCAAGGTACTGAGAACATTAGCACATATTATAGCAGGTCCACAAAACAAAGTACCAAGTGTTAAGAACTCAGGTTCTCAAGTGGGTCTACTTGAATGAATCCTGGCTCCAACTCCTACCAGCTTAGTGTTCTTGGACAAGTTAATTAGCAACTCTGTTTCTTTATTTATAAAATATGAATAAGAATTAAACATGTACCTCTTAGTGTTTTTGTAAAGACTAAATAAATTTGTATAATAAAAGTGCTTAAAATACTGTCTGGTTCCGTGTACTTAATACATATTTATAAGTCAATATGTAGAGTAAAAAATGTCAAAAGAAGGAAACTATATATACATAATAATCTTTTGAGGGTACAGTGGATTGATAATTTTACCCTTTCCATAGCTGTGCCTTTAAAAGGCAATTTTGCAGCTACTCTCATTGAGAGGCAGAATCTATTTTCTTACCTCTTTAATCTAAACTGACCTGAATTAGAATGAGACAAAAATGTTCATTTGTCAGTTCAGAATCTAAGACTCAAGAGGTCTTTTGAGTTTTTATTCTCTTTCTCTCAGATTGCTGCTATTATCACCATGACAACAAGCCTAGGTTAGCCTTCTGGATGAGGAGAGCCTACATTAGAGGTTCTAGTCATCCTACCTGTACCAGCTAAGGTCATTTTAGGTCAGTCATGGCCCAACCAACTTCCCTAATGAAGGGAGAGTGAACTGTTTTATGACTGCCTCTACAAGATACTCCTTGGTAGAAGTTCTCTCATGATCAGATAACAAAAGAAGTTCTCTCATGCTTCTAATTACCCAACCCTTAAATATTCAAATGCTCTCCAAAGTCGCTAAAGTTTACAGTCTTTCCTTATTTTGCATTTCTTATTATCCGATTATAACCCAGCCCTATAAAATCGATCAAGAAGTCTAGGTCGAGGTCACTACTCGTCAAACAGAGAGCAGTGTCCCACCTGGCCCCTGCCTTTCTAGCTATATATTGTCTGTCTGTCTTTCTTAGGTTCCTGTAGCCTCCTCTCTGGGACCCTTTCTATCTGCCATGGCACCTAATCACAGATGCACATCCTCTCCAACACTTATTGCCGCCCCCTCCTGCCCCCGCCCCAAGCCATTCTCATAGGTGTGAAATGATATTATCTCACTATTGTTTTGGTTTTCATTTCCCTAATGATAAGAGAAGAGGAATATCTTTTCATGAATCTGTCGGTCATTTGTATGTCATCCTTGGAGAGGTGTCTACTAAGGTCATAGCTCATTTTTTGATTGGATTGCTTGTTCTTGTTGCACAATTTTATGAGTTCTTTGTGTATTTTGGATATTAACCACTTGCCAGAGGTGTGATAGACAAATATGTTTTTCCATTCAGTTGGATGCCTTTTTGTTTTTATGTGAGTTTCTTTTGCTGTGTAGAAGCTTTCTAGTTTGATGCAATCCCATTTGTTTACTTTGTATTTTATTTGTCTTGCAATGGGAGTAGAGTTCCCAAGATATGTCTTACATCTATATCCAATAATTTTATGCCTATATTTTCTTTTATGTATTTTCTGGCTTCTGGCCTTACATCTAAATTTTTAATCCATTTTGAGTTAATTTTTGTGTATGTTATTAGGTAGTGATCTAGTTTCAACCTTTTGCATGTGACTGTCCAGTTCTCCCAGCACCATTTATTGAAGAGATTATCCTTGCCCCACTGTAAGTTTTTGGCTCTTTTGTCAAAAATTAGATATCTATATACGTGAATTTATTTGGACCTCAAAGGCTCCTCTAGGATATCAATCAACTTTCTAGTGGAAAGAAAATTTTAGTACTCATTAATATTTTTATCTAAACACAAGAAAGGGGCTTGACTTTACTAATATTTCATGTTCAAATCGATTATTGACTCTTACCTGATCTGCTCATCATGTTACAATTCAGGTATATAACGTGAAAGCCATAATTCAGGCAGCCAAAAACGCCATGTTTATCCACTGGGTACTGAAATAAAGAAAAGTTTTACTGAAGAAAGCATGTGTATTATATTGTTTTAATTAAAATAATCTACAAAAATAGATGAGTGGTTTTAGATGATTACTGAGCAAGAATGTATACAGGTACACATGTTTATGCATATTGGATATAGGATTAAAAATTTAACACAAGTGAACAAGAAAATGGCAGAGCTAATCCTTCTCTTAACAGCAAATACAAGTTGTTAGACATATTAGTTGGGGAAAAAAAATTACAATGTCAAGCAATAAGGTAGTCAATAAATAAAACATAATTTTTTAAAAAAAGACATGTTATAAAATAGCATGATAAAAATATTTGCAAATATTTCCAGGGCTAGTGTTTTTTACAATAATAATGTAAATGTTATTTGTAAAAATTAGCATATCTGCTTATTTAAAATTCTTAAAAATAAATTTCTAACCTTTCAAATCTTGTAAATAAAATTACACTGAAATTCATACTAAAATAAAAGTACATAATCTTCTGTTTTGTTTTCAAAACACCTGAATGACATAAGGGAAAATGAAAATTTATGAGCTGACTTTAAGCAAATTGTTGCTTCACTGTTGGTTGGGATTGAATAATGAACATTGTGATTTAGTGAATGCAATCTATCTAGAACTCTTCAGCTTAATTTATGAGGTATCTTTCTAAAATATGGCACACCAAGTACATATATATATATATATATATATATGCATGCATATAACGAATTTAGAAATTATCACAATTTAGAAATAAGAAATAAGTTTTCAAATAATGAAGAATATTCAGCCACATATTTTCTCTCCAAATATATAATAGGTCTAAGAACGTTTCACTAATAAATTTTAAACTAATATAATATATACAAATATTTACTCTCTCTACATCAAAAAACAATTCCTTTTTGTATATCTTACAATGTTGGGTATTTTAAGTTTTATATATCACCTTATTTCATCAATATATGTTTCTATTCTATTAAAATAAGCTATGTAATTATGTGTTTTACTGAGAAAGATAATAACATTTTAATTATAATTGCTAGCAGCATCAGATTTAAGATCTGATCAAATATGGTAGGTTGGTGGAATGCATCTAAATTATTACTAAGCTTTATTGCTAATAGCAAAATAAAAATAGCAAAGGACTTAACAGTAAAGGAGTCTTCTTTTAATTCTAAAAATCTGGAGACTTAGAAGGGCAAAAGTTTTCCTATCTAAGAGATACAACTAAACAGTCTCCATGGAAGTAATGGTGGCAGGGAGCTCCCCAGCATCCTCAGCAACTTGGAAACCACAGAAATTGCATTGAGATGATCAGCAGAGGAATCACATACATCTGTGTGTCTGAAGATGTCTCGGGGACAAGCCTGAAAGGGGCAGTGGTGGCTGTGGCGGTGGGAGTGGATGTAAGAGGCTGATGGTAGGACCAACTAACGGAACAGCAGACTGAGCCTCTAAGCCTAGGGAGAGAGAAGCAAAGATTGCTGCAGGCAAATATGCTTGGCTTGAATAAAGTCCCAAAAGCAGGGGTTTAGGTCAGAACCCCATTCCCCACATAGGTTCAAAGCCCAGAAAGGAGTAAAAAGGAGAGTAAGAGGTCCCATGCTCAAGTTAAGAGGAGTTCCAATACCACAGCAGATAAGTTGCCAGATTCAGTTGTGGGAGGCTTCTGGGAAGAGAGCTAACTCCAGTGATGCAAACCTGAACAAGCTGCCTGCCACCCCACAGAACAAAACCAAAAAAACCCCAGCAATTTCACAGTCATTATGAGCCCTCCTCCACCCAGCAGCCACCCTCCAGCTCCCTGCCTCAGCAAGCAATCATTACTACAAAAGCCTGCAAGGGTCAGAAACATAAAGCAATATCGAAGCAACACCAACCAATAAAACAAAAAAATAAGCAGCTCAGTTACAAGAATCCCATGGGGGGAAAGAGTTCAAATACTTCATAATCTCAAGGTATTATGGCCTCACGCAGAGGATGGCACCTCGTTAAACACCAGTTTCTAAAACATTGAGGATTAGATCTTTTTAGTGGATGAAAATGCAAAACAATCATCAAGAAATCCAAACAGATACAAGAAAACTCAGAAAAACAGATCAAAGAAGTAGAAGCAGCAGCAGCAAAATGAATCAATGAGCTCAAAAACAAAATTAACAAGCCTAATATAGAAAATGAAGTTTTATGAAAGAAACTAATAGAGATTCGAGGGGTAAAAGATGAAATCAAGACTGCCAAAGAAAGCTATGGAGACAGAATTGACCAAACAGAGGAAGGAAAAGTGATCTGGAGGATATAAATGTAGAAAGGATCCTGGTGGAAAAAATGGACAGAGAAATTAAATATAAAAAAGTGAAGAAATGCTCAGAGAGTTATCTGACTCCACTAGGAGAGGCAACAGAATAATAATGGGTATTTTTATTCTTATATTCCAGAAAGCAAAGAGAAAGAGAAGGGAACAGAGAACACCTTCAAAGAAATAACTGCAGAAAATTTCCCAAATTTGGTGAAGGTTATAACACAAGTCAATCAAGTCAAGTTGCAGTCTTCCTCAATATTACCTCCTTTACTATTTTCCTTCCTGGCGCTCATCATAATTTTTCATTATAATTATGCACGTGAGTTTGTTTAATGCTTGTGCCACTTGCTCCTTTTAGAAGGAGGGACTGTGCATTTTTGTTTCACTCTCAGGTATTTCTTGTCCATGACAGTTCCTGGCAGTTTCACATGCATAATGATCAGCTGCTGAAGAGGCACACGGCTAATATACCCATACCAGAAACTTTGCCAGAAACTCTTTTGAGTTTTACACCCTCACTTATTACTTAAACTCTTCTAAGCAGTGATTATTAGTGGCTTTGTTTCACATGTAAGAAAGTAGATAAAGAGAGGTGAAATTACAGTCCAAGTTCTGTTCATGCAATTCTTGGCACATTTATCGAACACCTGTTTCAGGCATTTAGGCTATGTCAGTGAACAAAATAGACAAAATCTCTACTTTGGTGAATCTTATCATCTTATGGTTAGTAAATGATGAAGCCAGACTTGGATGTAGCGATATGCCTCCAGACCCTGGGGGCTTTATCCCTTTTCCACACTCTTCTCCCCCGCACCAGTCCTTTCTGAATGATTGTTGTGGAAAGAATGTAAAATGCTATGCATTTTGAAAACCACAATTACCTCACTTCAGTTTGCACGTTGGATTTGTTTATTCTTTAAATTTCTCCTGATTTCTCAAAGAAAAATGAAATGCAAAATTAATTATCATCACCCTAAAATCTTCTTCTTTTTTCCTCTACTGGTACCTTGCATCTGCTAAGCACGCAGTACCACCAAAACATCCATTTGCTGAATATGTGAATGAATGAATGCAATCAATTGTTCTCTGCTCTGTGTATTACCACCTGGCTGTTCATATGAAAAGCTTTTCTTATTTCTCAGTTTGGTTTTTAGGCAATAAACTCAGTACTCAGCTCACTAAGACATTAATCTGCACCTTTATTTGAAAACAGGAGCCAGACTGGGGGTGGGAGAGGAGAAAACAAGAAAGCAAGAGGAAGTGAAACAGAGCAAAAAGGCAACACTGAGAGCGAATATATTTAACACTACATAGTGGTTTTTTTCCTGAAAGAATAATGTGGTACAGAACACAGTCCTGGCCACCCTCTTTTCCTTGATTTTCTTCATTAATTGATGTAATTATTTACATTCAATTTCTTGCTGATTTAAAATTTAAGTTTTTTGCATAATGAAGTATTACCATTTGAATAAATAATATTTACCATTTATTTATAAGGATTGCAAATGCATAAATCATTCACTTGCCTGATAAAATATCTGTTCTTTTTCATAATGTGAAGAAAAAATTACTCAAAGAAAGCTTCACACCTTGACAATATGACCATCATATTCCCATTCCCGTAACTAATTATCACTCTATTTTTAAAATACCTTGGCAAATTTGTCAGTTTGCTTAATAAGCAGGGGAAGAGAAATGTGAAGAGACGTAATCTTACATTTCAGGAAGTTCTTCATCCCATATTATTTCAGTAACTTAACGAGTATGGTAAAGTTATACACCATAAAACAAAGTAAAACTAAATCAGCTGCTTCACTCATCTCTCTCCTGATATAACCTTGATGGTCTTCACTGTGAAATGGGTTAATTTGCTATCAAATCCTAGAAAATGAAAGAAAATATGCACTGATTCAGCACAGTTCCTTGTATTATTGATCGCACTACCTGAGTTTGAATGTTGGTTGGTATTTGCTACGCCATCAGCAATATATTGGTGATTGTCAAGTAAAAGCAATTACTTGCGTAATTCTAATACAAAATCTTGCATAGTTTTCTGGTGACTCCATTCTGGGCTACATATTCAGATCCTATCTTCTACCCTTAGACATAATAAGAATTGCATTACCCAATTCCACTTTGGGCTACAAATCTCAAAAACAAAAAAGGTGAGGTTCACTCTTTCCTGCTGCACATTATTCCCCTTTCTTAAAGAAATAGCAAAAAAATCAGGGAGAAGGCTAAAGATAGCACAATTTTGCATCATGACAATGCTAATTACTTAGCAGCCATCAGAACCTACAAAGCTCACTCTTGCCCAGACCCTTTCTTTCATACAGAAAACTCACCAAACTAAAGCAACCAGGACAATCCTGATTCTTCCATGTTCCCAGACTAAGGTGTCACAAAAGAATGTGTACATATTTGATAACAGGTAAGCAACGCATGTAATCTTTTGTAAAGGGAGGGCAAGTCCTTTTTCCTGAGCAAGGAATCTTCAAATAATGTGAAGAAAGCTGCAGCCTTAAATATTTTAGAATAAAGCATGTAACCTTCACAGAGACTTTTATTCCAGCTGTGTTCAGTCATTATGATGACTCTGGAGAACAGCACTGACTCATTTTAGATGATGACTACATAACTATTCATTTATACTTAATGAGTTTATTCCACCAGGTATATGATGAACTCTAAACAAATAGTGTCATTGAATCACACATGTCAATAAATTTGAGTACGAAACTAATTCTACCTAGAAAAGGTAATGATAAACTAGGAGGAGAAAGAATTGTGTCTAATTAATGAAAATGCCCTTTACATTTTCTAATGGGGGAAACACTAACTTGAAAATGGCTTTCCTTGCAATAATTTACAGACAAGCACTCTTTAATGGGAAAACAATTCAAATTTATGTGCAATTGAACTGCAATTACTTGATTAACTTTATTAAATTCTTGTTGATTCTACAGTCTGGATAAAATGTATCATTTTTTAAAAGTTTTATATGGTACAGTGTTAAGTTTTCAATCTTATTATCCAATAAGTCCCGAAAATCTTCTTAGGAACCTGCTATATTGCCTAGTGGACAGAACCGATGTGTTTGGAATTCATTTAATTTGTCCTATGATAATCTATATTTCATATTCAAGAAGCACTTTAATAAATTGAGTAGAATCACATAATTCTTTGCTGCTTTGTGTGTAACTGAATAATAGGGAAAACTTAATGGACAAAAATTCTGTTCAAATTAAGTAAAAGCCAGATATATATGCTTAGTTTTAAGCAGATAGTACTGAAAATTCAAATATTTTCTGTTAAATGTTCATGCAGCATGAAAGGGTTAGACAAAGAAAAGAAAGAAGCTCCCAAATCAATAATCCAGCAAATTAAACCCAAAACCAGCAGCAGAAAGAAATTAATAAAGGTAAAAGAAAGAAACAACACTGAGATCAGATAGAGTAGTAAATGAAACCAAAATGTTGTTATTTCAAAAAATCAATAAAAATTATTAACTGCTATCTAGAGTGACCAAGAAAAAGACAGAGCATACATACAGTACTAATATCAGGAATTAAGGAAAATATCTTTCTAAATATTGCAAATTAAAGAGTCACAAATATTGTGAATAACACTATGCTCATAAGTTCAGCAAGTTAGATAAAATGGATGAATCCTTCGAAAGATACAAACTATCAAAACTCACTCAAGAAGAGAAATACTGTGAATAGCCTATCTATTAAGGAAATTGAATTTGTAGTCAAAAGCCTTCCAACAAAGGAAATTTCAGGTCCAGATGATTTCACAGTAAATGTTATCAAACATTTAAAGAATAAATATGAATTCTACACAATCTCATAGAAGAGAAGATCTGTGAGTTTATCTTGTGAGGTCAGCATTGCCTTGACACCAAACTGAAGAACCTACAAGAAAAAAGCAAAACCAGAAATTATCACCAATGTTCCTCATGAAAATACGGGTAAAGATCTTTAACAAAATGTTATGAAATGGAATTCTTGAAGATGCAAGAAGGATAATACATTATATATCAAAATGGGGTCTATTCTGGGAACACAAGTCTGGTCAATGTTTAAAAATTAGTGTAATTTGGAACATCAATAGACTGACGTGGACATGCCACATGATTATCATATATACAACAAAAATTTTTGACAAAAGTGCAACAATTGTTCATGATTTAAAAGAAATTCTCTCAACACAGACTAATAGGAAGCTTGCTTATTCTAATAAAAAGAATCTACGTAAATCTATATCTAACATATTTAATGGTAAAAGCTTAATTGTTTTCCCTTTAAGATAGGGCAAAACTGTCCATGTTGTCACTTCTATTCAATACCATATTGGAAGTGCTAGCTGAACAAGTGTACTAAAGCAAGAAAAAGAAATAAACAGCTTATGTAAAATTAATAAGCATGTTTAACAAGTTGTAAGATATAAAGTCAATATTTTTAAAGTCAATTATATTTCTATATAACAGGAAAAACTGTAAATCAAAATTATACAGCACTACTCTTTAAAATTGCACCAAAATGAAAAACATATCTATGAATCAAACAAAATCTATTAATTTCTGTCTTCTATAAATTGCAAAACAATTAAATGATTAAATAAATAAATACACTATATTTCTGGATTGGATAAGTCAATATTGCTAATATATCAACTTTTTCCAAAACTAACAAGTAAATGCAATGAAATCATATTCAAACTCTTAGAAGACTATTTATTGGTATTGATGAATGAATCCTAAGATTTTCATCAAACTGTAAAAGGAAAAGAAAATGGAAGAACAGTTTTAAAAGTTGGAGAACTCACACTACCTGATATAAGACATACTACTGTACACCTCCTTTATCTTCAAGTGATAGTTTCCAAGACCCTGAAACTGTGGGTATTAATGAACCCTGTATACATTGTGTTTTCCTATATATATATATATATATATATATATATATATATATATATATACCTTTAAGTTTAAATTTTAAGTTGGGCACAGTAATAGATTAACAATAAAATAAAACAATATTAAGCAAAATAAGTTTACTTGAACACAAACACTACAATACCACAGCAGTTGATTTGATAGCCTAGAGGACTATTAAGTGGCTAACAGGTAGATGGTATATATAGTATAGATGCACTAGACAAAGGAATAATTCATCTGCTGGGTAAGGGTGGGCTGAGTTGTATGAAATTTCATGACATTATTCAGAACATTACACAATTTAACACATATGATTGCTTATTTATGGAATTTTCTATTTAATATTTCTGGAGTACAATTTACCATGAATAATTAAAACCACAGAAAGTGAGACTACAGATAATGAGGGACTACTGTATAGAGTTAGCAATCAAGGTAACATTGTATTATTAAAATATATATGCAATCAATGGAATGAATAGAAATAGATCCATACAATTTGGTCAATGTATTTTTGACAGATATTCAAAGGTAACTAAAATAGCTAAGAGGATAGGTTTTTAAACAAGTTATGTTCCAACAATGAGACATCCTAGGCAAAAAAAAAAAAAAAAAAGCATACATTTCACACTTTATGCAAAAATTAATTCCAAATTGATTATCTACCTAAATATCTAAATTTAAAACCACAAACAACCAAAAATCTTTCAACTGCCGAATAAATTACTCAGCAATAGTATGAAATAACCTGATGAAGCAACAATATGGATATATCACAAATGTCTCATGCACAATAAAAAGGACAGACTCAAATGGCTGCCTTCCATATGTTTCCATTTTGAAAAAGCACAAGTATGAGTACAAAGAACCAATCATTTGTTGCCATGTGATTAAAAGGTATTGATTGCATAAAAGCATGATGCGACTATCGTTGTTACATGGCCCTACGCATCAGTCAAAACACACATAGAAATATATGCTAAAAAGACTGAACCTATGACTGTGCAAATTAAAAATAAATCTAGAATTGGACTGTTGGTAGTACTCTTCATGTATTATATACAGATGTTGATTTACAATGACATACACTTTATTTTTTTGGTTAATATTGGCTACTAAAGACTAGACTGGCAGCCAAGGGAAGGTGGGAAGTCTGCTGTATCAGTGGAGTATGAGGGGCATGGTGGTAGCATACACTGTCACACACATTGTCACTGTCACTGTCACTAGGAGAGACCTAGTTCATATGTATGACCCTGTTGTTAGCCCTCTTCTTTGGGGCTGCAGATCTGAGATTCATTTGTCTATCAGCTATCACTGCACTTTAATATGCAAGTACACATAGTGGGTGGGTACAAGAGAGTTGTTATCAAGGGTACCTTCTCTGTCGCCTTCCATGCTGGCACTCTAACCAACCATGTAAACCACTGATGTGGGTCTCCCTGCCATACCTCCTAATGTTTGTGTTGGTCTTTGAGTTCCCTGGGGATACTTTAGCCCCATGTTGTAGTATTCTCTCAGTAGTATCTTGTTCTTACAGAGCTTTTAGTTGTTATTCTTGTGAGAGAAAGTAGGGAACAATCTGTGTCACCATCTTGGTGACTTCACTCAGAAGATGTTTCAAAACTTTATCTTCTTGTCACAAATCATGCAATGTTACATAATTATTATCTAAGATACTTCACATGCATATCTTTTATCTTCTCCCACCCCCACAGTCATATTCATTCATTCATAAGAGAAAGCTATACAAACTTAATAAGTACATATTATACACTAGAGTTGAATGAGATAAGTAACTACTCCAAGAAACTCCCAGAAATTTCTCCCCCAAAACCTACTACAGATGTTCTCCACTATTCGATAGCAGAGCTCCATAGGAAATCTTTGTAAGCTGAAGTTGTGTAAAGCAAAGAAGTAAATACCATTTTCTTATATAGAACAATTTCAAATGCTCCCAGACCTTCCAAATAACCTACCAAATCATTGTAAATCATACATCAAACCTAAAATGACTCCAACATATATTAAAAGAAGGAATGCTGCAATGAATATACAGACTGTGCAAAGCAAAACTATTGTGTGAATAGGGTAGGTTCACTTGTCAAAGCAAGCATGCTGGAAGGCTGAGAGGTGGTGATGGCAGTGTATCCACGGGCTGAGTGCTGTGACGAGGGGTAGTGGAAGGACAGGAGACTGGGACGTAGCAGAGAGAGGAAGAAGATCATCTACTGACGTCTCATCATCTGAATTCATCAGGGCAGGCAGGCCACTAACATCTACACTTTCTATGTCTGCTTGCCTCAGAGTCTAATGGTGAGGCTTGTCATTCACTGTGACTAAAGCAGAATGCTTGAAATATGACAGTATGCTTGATTGCTTAGACTCATGCATTTTTCTATCAAACAACTCTTTGTAGGCATTCAAAACATCCTGAAAACCTGCTCTAAAGCTACATGCCCTTTCAAAATTAGTGTCATACTTTTCTGCAATCCTTGCAGCTCTGTCACTCACAGTGAACATCTCGGGTAAGGACTTTACCTTGAGTTCCTGGATGATTTAACTTTGGGGACCTACAAGGTCTCAGAATTTTCTGATACCTTAAAACACATCTTGCTAACAGATGCACAAGTTAAATTAAAATAAAGCACAAAGGCTCACAGATACAGTGCACAGCTACGGCAGCTTGATGCTGCGATGCTGAGAGAGGCTCCCAGGGATGGAGTTTAAATGTGCCCCTCTCGCTGCTGGGGGTGCTCACTGATCCTACAATGGCCTTCTGAGAAACAAGCGTTGAATGTCATTTTTGCCTTTTACCCTTGTTGTAAAAGTGAAATTTGTTTTCATATTTTTCATTTAGTGAGAACATGTACTAAATGATAACTAAACATGTACTAAAAATATGTAGATCTTTCCTAAAAACAAAGCAACATAATTCAAACTTTTGAAAAGTGGGGATATCTGTATATCTACATGCTTTCAGGATGGATGACTGAAGACACAGGCTTGTCTTGGTCACAAATATACAACAGCTGAGGAAGGGCTATCACAACCCTGTAAAATTTTATGTTGAAAAACTGCTAATGATGCCATCGGGTTCAGTGTTCTTCAGGGGAGAAAATGAGCTCTTGAGGCAAATATGTAGAAACCAGAGCCATTTGTAATCAGAAAGTAAAGTATGCAACAAGGGAAGCTTGCCAAGCTCAAGGACTCAATGGCTTTAATGAAGGGATGGTATTACCAGTGGAAATCAAAGTTGCCTACCAGCTGGATTATCTCATCTTCACAATGAGCTTTGCTGGCTGATAACCACAGGTCCTGAGAAATTAAGCAGACCCACAAATTACCTGCATAACATGCTGGCTAGATGTTGGAAAGTTGAATTAATTGCCTGAAAATAAATGAATGAGGCAAAGCCAACAATTGCCTCGTTAGTATTCAGCAACACTGCTGTCTTATGAAGAAGAGAACAAGGAGGAGGGAGGCAAACAATGAAAAGTAGGGAGAGGAGAGAAACTGGGAAGAATAATGAGGGAAATCATTATTTTACAAGTGCATTATGGGTATCTGTTTTACTAGATTAGTTGCAGACTTTCCCAGTCTCACCCAGTTCACAATGTCTTGGTATTCCACCTATGCTTTCTGAGAGAGCAAATATTCTTAAGAGCCCAGTAACTGATACATATGCAAAATACAAAATGATTAAGTACATGGACACTTTTCCTTTATTTCCCATATGAGAGTTAGCAACATTCAGGTGTTTCATTTGGCAAGAAAAGGGAAGATGGAGAAAAACAGTGCCTAACAGGTGCACAAATCAAACATTTTTATCAGTGGCTTTATTCCAGCAACATTACAGCTAAAGTATAAATCCTTTAGGTACAATTACACTTTCTCTTGTAGCATGTTTAATTTCTTCAATAAATAATTATCTTAAAGTCATGTCTTGTTATAATCATCTGTACCGTAAGTTTCTTCAAAACTGACAATGCATTGACAGAGAATGGATGATGCTCCTGGGTGCCCCTTGGAAAGAAGCCATGCAAAAATCATGACATGAAGGAGGTATTGAGACCACTTTTGTGGCCAAACACTGAGACTGACAAGTGCTCCCTGAAAGAGTCAGTTCAATAACTTAACTATTTCTCCCTGAAAACTCGTGGAATCTTCTCTTTGATCTTTTCATTGCAATCACTTCCTAAGTCTTTTATACTGGATCACTGCTATCATTTCAACTTTTCAAAGTCCTTCTACACTGAATTTATCTAAACCTTTCAAGATGTACTTCCAAGTCTAATATAAAACTGCTACCATTAGGATTCATTTAGCTCTAAGCTGTTTTTTTTGTTGTCAGGAGTGATTCTGTTTTTTATGATGTGTTGTGCTTTGAGTAACTTTCAGCAAAAAATGTCTTTTTTCATTCTGAGTGCTGAGAATATGCACTCACATGTGAATTTCTCTGTGTTTCCAGAAAAATTTCACTTAATTATCATCGCCTAGACCATATAGAACTTTAAAATTATGTTAAAATTCCCAATATTTTTGTTTCTTTATCTTTGAAACATCTCTTATTTTATTCACACTTTACTTAAACACTCCTAAAACAGTTTTCTTCTAGCAGTAATCTTTTAAAAAAGCAAAAAATATTCTCTCTAACCTATGATTTATCTTAGGTGAGGATTTCTACTTTTCTTTATATTTTGTAACATGAAAGTGGGTATCTTTTTTATCCTATAAAGCAAATCTATTCTTAACCTCACTTCAAGAAACAAAGGAGATATTGAAGAAAGAAATCAGTCATCACCTCAAGCATATATTAAGAATCTATCTTGGATGCTTGCCTATGCACTATGGGATATTATGGGAAATTATTTGGAAAAACTAAAAAATCTAATGTTCATTATAGAAGTTTTCTTCTTTTGCTTATTCCAAAGAAGTTGGGCCCCAAATTCTAGTCCATGGGTCAAATCCAGCCTTTCACATGTTTTTATAAAGAAAGTTATGTGGAAACACAGAAAAGTCTCATTCATTTACTTATTGTGTATGGCTGCTTTCATGCTACAAGGATAGAGTCAAATAGTTGCAATGAAGCCCACACGTCCTACAAAACTTAAAATATTTGCTGTCTGCCCTTTTGAGAAAAGTTGTGTCTTTTAATTCTTGAGGCTCTTTTTTGAGAACTAAGAAAATTCTTTCTCAAAAAGTCAATAGAACATTTCATTAGATAACATGGTCATTTCATTAGATTACATGGCAATAGCTATACCAATTCTGCATTCCAAATAATGTCACACTCTGGTTGGCTTAAGTCTACTATGATTTAGGGTATGGGATTACCTATAGATTAATCAGATTAATGGTGTTCATGGGACAGGTTCATAAGAATTAATATGATTGCTATATGATCAGGACAGAATATGAAAAAAATATGCACAATATCATGCATTAAATCATGCCCCCTATTCAAATATTGAAGTTCCAACCCCTAGTATCTCAGAATGTGACTGCATTTGAGATATGGTCTTTACAAAAGCAATCAATTAAAACGAGGTCATGAATATGGAACCTAATCTTACAGGTATACTTATTAAAATGGAAAAGTTGGAGACATATTTGCACACAGGAAGGAGGAACACCATGTGAAGAAAAAGGCAAAGATTAGGGATAAGGTTGCTAGAAGTCAAGGAATTTCAAAATTTGCCAACAAACCATCAGACACATGAGAAGAGGCATGGAACAGATTCTTTCTCACACTCCTCAGGAGGTATCAGCATGCCAACACCTCAATCTTGAACATCTAGTCTGTGAAATAATAAATTATTGTTGTTTAAGTCAGACATTTGTGGTAATTGATTATGACACCCTTACTAAATTAATTCACAAGAGAATATAACAATTTACACTACCATACCATAAATTTCCCTATTTAAAAAGTGATCTTAGGTTTAAAGAACCTAAGACACAAAACATCTCTTGGATCTACATATAAATGACTTTCATAGTTACCACAGGTTCAACCTAAAAATTGTTATTTTAGCAAGAGTCTATATAAGAGAGGAAAGCATGATAGCAAAGAGTACTTGTCAAAGGAAAAGAGGGAACCTTGGGATAGATTATCACATAGACAAAAAAGAACACACCTTTAGTATATTAAGTGGTCTGAGAAGATTCCCTGGTCAATGAATCCTTCCAATTCCCTCTCTTTAACCCTTGGGAATTGTCTGAGAGTTTTTTTCATCCTTTATCAAACTGTCAAAATCTGAGAAACATAGATTTGTTGTATTTGAAGCATTCTCTTTTGTAAAATAAACACCTTGGGTAGGAGCAGGGGGCTTTTATCCACTACTACTTACACTATTGGCATTGAAAAAAATTGAGGTTTAGGATTAAGAGTTAATGTCAATAAGAAAACCATATAATTCTTTATTGTAGATTTAAATAAGTGGAGTTAAAAACAGTAAGATATCAGTGCTCTGTATCCTGAGATTTATTTAATCACTCACTCAACATGTTTTTATAGCATTCCTGTAGTCATATTAAATAATAAGAATACAATTACAAACAAAATAGACATTGTGGGAAGACAAAGGACCAAAATCAAAATATAGTACAGTGTACAGATGATAGGATTTGGGGCACTTTAGGATTCAATACATATCTAGAGGCACAGAAAATGATTTAGAGTCAGTTGGGGCAATTTTCTGGAATAAGCATTGTGTGAGTTAAGACTTGACAAATAATTAGGAAATATTCAAGCCTACAGGAAAATATAAATGAGGAAAAGGGGGAACTTGATAAAATCCATCTTAGAAATTACACACTTTCTATAGAAAAAAAAAAAAATGGAAATCCATACAGCAAAATATCATCAAACATGCAGTTTAAAAAGATCACTGGCTACTCAGAGAAGTAAGGATTTCTTCATAGATTTGACTTTGTTCTTGCAAGGAGTTATTTCTGAGTTAAGTAAAAATTAAATAGCCCTATTCATGGAGTTTTATCCCTTAGTGAAGTCAAGTTAAACCATCAATTAAAAATCATTCAGGGTACACCCTGAGGACCCAGCACTCTAGTAGACCTAGGAGCAGTCCCACCTATATCCCAAGGTCCTAGGTGAAACAACCAGTGTGAACAACGAAATAAAATAAATAAATTGGAAAAAAAAATAATTCGGCAGGTACGCCTTGGTGGCTCAGGTGTTAAGCCCACCGCTGAGGCACAGTCCACATGAAACCTAAGGACTCAGGTTCAAAGCCCAGAGCTGGGGTGTAACAACTAAAATGAACAACTAAATAGATAAAATACTTTAAGAAAGTATCCAAATCTTTATCTACCTAAAAGGTCAATTTATCTGTAATTTTAAGCAAGCTAAAATGACCATAATGACGTGTGAAAGTATTGCAAAGTTTCTTTGTCAATACCGTGGTATAAGCTCCAGGCAAAATAATTCAACTTTGCCAGTGATGATAGTTTTTAAAAAATACATTTAAAACATGATTTTGAAATAGTACTAAATGTAGAAGATATAGATATTATATGAGTAGGATGTTTTCTAAACGTATTGAGGTAATTGGTTACATAAGTGGGCCTCTACTAATGACAGAACTGCACATACCATCTTTGTATCCTTGTGGGGTCTCCTCCCTTGGACTAAGAGGAACTCTCAAACCAAGAGAATGTGAAAAATATGTTGCTGTGGAAGTTTTAGGGTTGAAAATTTCTCTGAGCCAATTCATAAGATGTCCAGCAACTCTGCTTAAAAGATTATGGTGGATAGATGATATGAAGAAGCCTCTTGGAAAGGATGTCCAGAGACTGTGAGTCCACCCTGTTCCAATAACTTAAGTAAGCCTACCCACAGATAACTCACAACTAATGCAGCCACGAGTTACCACTGGAGGAACCAACAGAAGAAAAACCCAGCGGAACCCAGTGTAGATTGTAGTACTGTCACAGATAAAACAATTGTTTGAAGCCACAAGATTTTGCTACACCCAAATAAAACACTCACCATCATTCTTTTAGGTCCAGAAATTTTTGTTGCTGTTGTTGCTATGGAATCCAATTTCTGTTTCAAAGAAAAATGAGAAAGATGAGTCGAGTTGTTCTGAGTTCCACAGCATCTTCCCCTTCAACATCTGGCCTTTCATAAAACTCTAGTCGCAGTTTTCTAGTGCAAAAAAATGAGAGGAAATACTTTAAAAAGGAAAATGGAATCTATCTGGAATAAGAGAAGCAATCATAAGTTTAACAAAATGAGGACGCTGGACAGAAAGTCTGGAATCAGTCCTTAGGATAAACAGAGAGCTTTCTGCCCTCTTACTGCATTGCATTGTACATTGTGTGTGTATACTCACAGCACCAAGAAATCTGGGAAATCCGAAGTACAATATGTGACTATTAAGGACTGAAAATCACTTCTGCTAAGCACATGTTACTTTCATTACCAGTTTCACACTGTGTGTTTCTGAGCAAATATTTCTCAAGCCTTACAGTTGCTGATCAACTTAGTCAATTGTCATCAACAAGCATTCAGCTGACTCCTAAACAGGCTGCACAGAAAAATAGTACTCAAAATTCTCCAGGAGTTAGTTTTCCCAGATGAAGTTTTACTCAAGATGCATAATAATACGGTGTCTCAGGTTCTTTCACATTGGCCCAAGATTCATACCTTCAGAGGCATTTTATAAATAAGTTACCCTATTCTCAAAAGACTCTAGATACACACATTTTAATAAAGCAGACCTAATTTTTCAATCTCACCTTTTGTAACTGGATATGAATGAGCTATTCTTCATGTTCTTGTAGCTTGACAGGAACTAGAAAGTGTACCAAATCATTAATTCTCTAATTTGCCCACATAACATAAAACCAGCTGGCTTTTAATATTTAATTAAATTAGTGTGCTCCCCGACTGAGTTCTAATACTCCAATTTCAATTTTCAGCACAAAGCTAATATTAAACCAAAGCAGCACTGAGTAATGTTGAAAGGGAAAATGTGACCTTGGTAGGATATATTGAAGGCATCTACAGATGTAGAGAATGTTTCTTTTTTTCCTTAAGCAATACAACATACCCAAAGTTAACATTTTAATTAAAAATATTGCATTCTATTTTAAGAAGTAATATCATATGGTAAAAATAGATACACATTTTAGGACTGGTTTCTTTTTCTTTTTGTCCATTTGAGAATTTCTCATGCTTGTTATGTGCCACTCATTGTACTGGAAGTTCAAGTGTAAAGATAAAATGCAACATCCATACATTCTGAGGAGCTCATTTTCTCTACTTCTTGCTAGAAATGTTGAAGTCAAGTGTGTGCGAGATCTTGAACAAGTGTAACCTTTGTGCTTCAGGCCACGGTCTACACAATGACTATATTAACAGCCCTTAGCTCACA
Organism: Solenodon paradoxus; assembly: GCA_004363575.1. Classification (NCBI taxonomy): domain Eukaryota; kingdom Metazoa; phylum Chordata; class Mammalia; order Eulipotyphla; family Solenodontidae; genus Solenodon; species Solenodon paradoxus. Next base: position 23,919 of record RJWH01001821.1, read on the forward strand.
CGTTTGCCATAAGGATGAAATAAAATCATTTCCTGAGAAAATACACTAGACAATGTAGAGTGGCAATGAAACAATCGTTCAAAATCATGTAGTTTTTTTATTGTTGTCTGTGTATATTTGTTTTTATGCAAGGCAATAAGAAAAAGATTCTCTTATGACGGCCTTTTGGCCACTTCTCACTCACCTACAACAAAATATGCTTAAATATGACCTTGAGAAACACACTCTTGGGACTCGTCATCTGTAATTTTCCTTATGCAGTGTTTCCTTCCTTAAATAGCAGATTCAACAATTAGGGCCAGTGTGTTTCTTGTTTGTTTTAGTTTGACTGAATTATGCTAAACTAGGTAAAGTTTTTTTTTTTTCTTAACTGTTTATGGTGACTTTGTCTCTGTGTTTAATAAAATTGCTTTTTCCTCTCTATTATACTGATTTGATCTAGCATTATTGGATTTTGGAGTGTCATAGGGCACTGTGATACACAGCTCTTTGGTATAAATTACTAGTGAAGATAACTGAAAAATATTCAGTGAAGAAGTATAAATGCATGTGATACCATGGGGCAGCCATGAGACTGGACCAACATTTACAGTAAAGGCTAGTAAATATAATGTGAAGGTGTATCATGGGCCCAGTTAATATTTTAAGAGCCTTTGGCACATAATTTTATAATACCCAAATTTCTCCTTTTTTTCCCCTACTTTTTTTGTTGGACTCATGGTATGACCATTCACTCAGATGCCCAAAGATTTAAGAAAGATCCTTGATTCCTCTACTCTGTAACCCTTCTCTAACTCATACACAACTAGTTTTGCCATGAAAACCACTTGTCTCCTGTTCCCTCCTTTTATTCTTCTATCAGTACTTTAGAATTGCTCTATTACAATATTCTATAGACCTGACTACCTATACTACAATGGGTATAGAATAATCTGCAAGACTTTAGAGTGTAATTGAGCTCTTACTGAGCTAGACCTAAACTGTTTTTCTTATCTTCTAACAACCACAACTCTCAACTCCAGGTGAAATTACTCCAGGGAGTTTATTGGTCCCCAAGTACACCTTGAGACTTTGTTCATGAGGTATCTCTGCCTGGAAAGTCTTTTTTATCCCTACTCATTCCAACTAGCAAACTCCCACTTATTCTTCAAGTGTATTTTAAAAGATATTACTTCTCTATAGCTTTTCAGGACCCTCCAAAGCAAGATCAATTATTCCTGCCTCTTTGTCTGTGTCCATATATGCTCTTTTTATTTTTAAATTTATGTATCAGTTTTTTAAACTAATGGTGTGATGTGTAAAAGTAGGAATACTTTCCTGAAAATCTCTCTATTACTAATTGCTAAGAAAGTGGTCTTCAGTCAAGCTTATGTAGATGTTCCACAAATGCTTAAATACATCAGCTAATAGCTAGTCTTAAATTGCATGCCATTCCTGAACCGTGCAATTTTATAATTACTTTTAAAAAATTTTTTATGATTACAAAGACAATATAAACCCACTGTAAATATTATTAAAAATACAGAAAAATGTAAAGAAGAAAATTAAAATCACACAATAAGTGCCCTATTGGAGATAGTTAGCATTGCTAAATTGATAAATTTCCTTCTAGTATTCTTAAGAGACACATAAATTTTATGCTAACTTTATAACAACTTTATTGCAGCTTTATTATAATTTTGGTTACCAAACTTATTTTCCTTTAAATGACAATGCACATGCAAACTCTCAGCTGCCAATTTATTCCCACTCCATAGGTTTTATAATTCTCAGTTTCTGTATATTGAGGAGAGACTGAGTCATAAATATTATATTGAAAGACATTTTGTTCCTATATATACATTATTTTATACAAATTTTAGATTATATAATACAAATATTTTTAAACATTTTTAGCTTCATGTTACATCATAAGCCTTTTATTAAGCTATTAAGCATTCTTCCTAACATAATCTTTAATGGTGTTTATTATGGGCTTAATTTCATCCCCCTGAAGAGTCATATTGAAATCCTAAAACCAAGTGCCTCAATATGTGACTATGGAGATAAGATCTTAAAAAGTTGATTAGTTAAAATGAGTGCAATAGGGTAAACTCTAATCTAATCTAATTCATGACTTTAGAAAAAGGGGAAACCAACACAAAGAGACACCAGGAAATTAAGTAAAAGGGGTCAGTTGCATAGTGAAGGATAGGACTAGACATCTAGTGGAGAATTTAATATAGTATAAATAGTTGTTGATTTACAATGATGCATACCTGAAACCCATAGGCTTATAAGTAAGTGTTACTATAATTATTTTTTTAAAGAGACGCCATGTGTGCATATGCACAAGGCGATGATCATATGACGAAGCATTAAGGAGGTGACCATTTATAAGAGAGATACCCCCACAGTAACCAAACTTGCTAATGTCTTAATCATGGATTTCTAACTTCCAAAACTATTGAAGAGAAATTTCTATTAGGCCTCAAAAACTGTGCACAGTATTTTGTTATGGCTGTTTTAACAAACTAATATACTGTATAATTTAATATTTTCTTATATCGCTTCATATAATTTAATTACTTACTGTTAGATGTCAATTTATTTTAATTTAAAATAATACTGTAATGTACATATTCATATATCCTTTCACATTAACTATTTTCTTAGAAAGTCTTTAAATATTTCCAAGTACAAAAATAGCATTCATTCATTTGTAGAAATTAAGAAAACAGAGCAAAAGAGCATTCCTTTATAATTCATATTATAATTTTATTATTCAAATACAAACATGGTTATATTTGTTGTACTGATTTCTAGGCTTTTCCCCCTAATTTAGGTGATACACAAAAAAAAGTTGCAATAAAATCTATAATTTTTGTAATTTGAAGTGATATCATAAACATTATTTCACATTGTCATGTACTCTTAATAAGTGTTTTAATGGTGAGAAAGAGAGAGAAGAAGAAAAGAGGGAGGGAAAAAAAGAAAAGGAAAAAAGAAGAATGAAGACGGAAAAAGAGAAGAGGATGCAAAGTGTAGAGAGGGAGGGATGAAGGCAGGAAGAAAGAATGGAAGGAAGGGAAGAAGGAAGGAAGGAAGGAAATGAAGGAGGGAGAGAGGGAGGGGTAGAGAGAGGAAAATGAACAAATAGTATAGCAGTTCAATCTAGATGGAAATGTATTTCTCTACCACACAGCAGTCCATAGGTGGGACAGAGGTTCAACATTGGTAGTATGACTGTCTTTCTGTCTTCTTCAACATAGTTTGTATCTGTGTGCCTCAATTTGTTATTCTAGCTTTTGTTATCTCCCAAATAACAAGAAGGAAAAGGAGCAAAAGAGTGTCCTCACAATCTTTTAAATGACAACATTCAGGTAAGATACATATAATTTCTACCTTGTAGTATTCACGTTAGTCTTAACATAGCTTCTGGTAGCACCAACAACAATGGAAAATAGACACCATAATAATATACTTCCTTTAAAAATAATCTCTCTCTCTTTCTCTCTCTCTCTCTCTCTCTCTCTCTCTCTCTCTCTCTATATATATATATATATATATATATACATATATATATATGTATGTAAGCATCTATGTATATATGTATATAATCAGGAACCAGACCAGACACCAAGAATAAAAAGAATTTCCCTGTCTGCACTATTGCCTGAGCCTACCACAGGCACGTTATGAGAGGCAAGCCACCAGTGGCTCAGGACAGTTTTCCCTGCTGACCAGAGTAACCACATCCTTGTACTAAGACTGCTCTTAACAACCCCTGCACTAGCAAGGAGAGACCTCTTATGTGCCCAAAATGAAGAGATGCACCCATACTTAGCTCTGCACTGGGTGACCTTACTGGCCTTATAGTTAAACCACCATGCTCACCTCTTCATGATGGACACTGGCACCTGAAGATCTGAGCTAAACAGCTCAATAGCAAGGTGCAGCTCTACATAAGGATACCACACAACCCATAGCAGGACCATTTGACATTATCCTTATAAGAAAACCACATTAAATCCAGTTACAAATATAGGTTGAAAGTGAAATGTTTGAAAAAATAAGTCAAACAACAGGATGAAAGAAAAACAAAGATTGCAATACTAATACCAGGGACAGCAACACAAGTTAGTAGGGAATTGCATATTTCACTTACACTGATAAATAGATCACCCAGGCAGGAAACCAACAAGCAAATAAATGTCCTGAATGCGTTAATAGGTCATGTGACACTAACAGACATATACAGAGCTTTCTACCCCAATAAAAAGAGATCTTACACACTTCTCAAGGACACATGGAACATTTTCAATTATAACTTGTTTTCCGAGGCACAAATAAGCCTCAGTGAATTTAGCAAGATTAAAATTATAAAAATGTATCTTCTCTGGGCAAGGATGTGAAATCAGAAAAACAAAATTGTGAGAACCACAAAGATGTGGATAATGAATAACACACTCCTGAACAACTCATGGGTCAATGAGGAAATTAAAGATGAAATTTTAAATTATCTGAAAACAAGCAAAATGAACATATGAGCTATTAGAACATGTGGGATGCAGCAAGAACGATTTTGAAAGGAAAATTTATAGTGATATAAGTGCATATCAATGACCAAAAACATCTCAAAATAAACATCTAACCAACACATAATGGAGCTAGAAAAAGATCAAAACCAAAAATCCATAAAATGACTGAAACAAAAATTGGAAAAGTACATGACTCAGAAACAAAAAGACCATCCAAAAGATAAATAAAAGCAAGAAGTTATTCATTGAAAAAAAAAATACAAATGATAGCTCTCTAGCCAGACTCATGAAGAAAAATGAAAGAAAACTCTAATAACAGAAATCAGAAAAAAAGTAAGATTACTGCAGACATCACTTAAATATAAAGATCTTAGGATATTACTTGGACATCTACATGCCAACAAATTTTTCATTCCTGATAAAATGGGCATATTTCTAGAACATTTCAGCCATTAACAACTGAATGAGAAAGATATAGATAACTTAAAGGGATCACTCACAAGCAGAGAAATTAAAGCAGCAATTAAAAATTTCCCCCAAAAGCAAAAGTCCTAACTGGCTCTATCAGTAAGTTCTATCAGATGTTCAAAGAGGATCTAATACTGATCCTCCTTGAAATAACCCACAAACACAAAGAGGAGGGAAAACTCCTAAATATATTCTATCAGACTAACATTAACTTGATTCTAAAATCAGACAAGGACAGCACCAAAAAAGACTGTAGTCTGATATCACTGATGAATATAGATGCAAAAATTCTCATCAAAATTATGGCAAACTGAATTCAACAACACTTAAAAAAAATTGCACATCACAACTAACTTTGATCTATTCAGACATATATACTGATATACATATATAAGACACTAATAAAGAAATAAAGAAGACACAAGAGATGGAAAAATGCACCATATATGTGGATTGTAAGTATTAACATAGTCAAAAAGATCAATTACTCAAATCAATATACAGATATACAGATTAAATGAAATCACCACAAATACTCCAAGGCATTTTTCTAGGAAATTGAACAAACAGTACTAATTTTTATATGGTTCTAAAATGAACCTGGATAGGTAATACTACCCTCAGAGAAATGAGGGATTGCACTTCCCAACTGCCAACTATAAAAAGAGTGATTATTGTCAAAGCAATATGGTGTTGGGAAAAAACACACACAAACCAGTGGAATTCAATTTAGAGCCTCCCTGCCAAACAAACAAACAAACAAAACCTCTCTATGGGTAGTTAATCTGTGACAAAGGAGTCAAGAGGATACAATGGATGAAGGAAAGAACATTCAAAAAATAGTGCTAAGAAAATTGGATAGCCACCAGTAAAAAATTGAAACTAGATTACTAGTTAGTGCCACATACAAAAATTAACTCAAAATGATCAGGATCATCAGACCTGAAGCCATAGAATACATAGAAGTAAATGTAAGATAAATGTTTCATTACATCAAACTTAAAATACATCCTTTGGAAAGTGACACATATAAAAAAGAAAACTAAAATAAAGCTAAACATCTGAGACTACACCAAACTAAAAGCTTTTGTACAGTAACAGGAATGACCACTTAAACAAAAGGGAAACACGCTGAATAGGAGAGGATATTTGCACAACATAACATAACTCAGACAAGAGCCCAATTTGCAATATAAAAAGCAAACAATCTACTCAAAAATGGTCAGAAAAACTAAATAGACTCCTTCTAGAGAATACACATGGCTAGACCTACAGACGCACATGAATAAATACTCTACATGACTCATCATCAGAGAAATGCAAATACAAGCCACAATATGATATTATCATATACCAGTGAGCATGCCTACATTGTAGAGGGTGTAAAGAAAAAACTGTTGGTAGGAATGTAAATTAGTGCAACCTTTTTAGAAAATAAGGTGCAGATTCCTCCAAAAAAAGAAAAACAAACATCACCATTTGATCCAGAAATTATATATCTATTTCTAGATAGATAATCCGAAATATAAAACCCCATTATCAGATAAAATATCTGCACTCTAATGTTTATAGCAGTACAATGCACAACAGCCAAGGCATGGAAACAATCTAAATGTCTATTTACAGATGACTGGGTAAAGAAACTGTGGTATATATGAAATGAAATTCTGTACAGCTATTTGTAAAAGAAATTGTAGATTTTGCAACAAATTAGGTGGAACTGGAGGTGGTTAAGCTAAGCAAAATAAGTCATAAAGTGAAAAAGAAGTATAATATGTTTTCGTTGGTACGTGGAATATAAAGAAACAAAGAAGCAGACATGTCTCAACACAATTCATGGGATACCCAACTGTGATTACTGGAGGAATGAAATGAGGTAATGAAGGAGTTAATAAAGTGATTGTAAAGGGCACTGGAACTCTGGTGGTGGGTGTGGTGTGAAATGCACATACATTGAAGTGAAAATTCACTAATATAAAAAAATCATATAGCAATGCAAAAAAGAAATAATAAAATACAAATACATAGAATAAAATTACATTTATTCAATGGTCATTAGATTGCAGAATTTTTAGCAGTAAATTTATTTGACATTCTTGGGGGAGAGGTGGGGTCACTGAGACAGATTAAGTAACTTGACCAATGCCATAACCACTGTTACCCACAAGTGTCTGTATCTAATTCTGTGTGACATCAAACCAGGGCTCTTATAGTTGCATTATTATTGTACTTTAGTAATCTAAAAATTGAAATTGTGTTAAATATACAGAGCTTCCTTAAAAGATATGAATTTGTAACAATTCTTGTTACAATAGTCTCTGCTATGCTTCCAAATACAGATATAACAGGATGATTTTAGAGTAAATTTGGTCTCTTGATTTCTTAGACTAGCTAAAATAGAGTATTTATAATTCTTCAGTTTGTTCCCATGTGAATTATGTCAGTGAAAGTATTGGTTTTCAAATGTTTTTAATTCTTAGAGGATAGATCATTTTGTTATAAAATAAACTGAAATGCACCCACTCTCATCATTTGCACATAAAGGTGATTTTTTTCTCTAGGGGTAAGGTTAATGTCATAATTATAGAGATTCTCTATCCTCTCTTCAGATGACGAGACATAAAAAGGAAATTATCAAAATGTATGTGCTTTTTAAGAAAACTAATGAGGTTTTCTGCTGAAAAGACTGAACTGGCATCCATACTGGGTTTCACCTGCACCATCAGGACTGACACTTTCACCTTTGACATCCAACTTTGCAGAACAAAAAAACAAAGGACCAATGGAGAGTTTGTGGCCTTGCAGACTTTTCTAAAAAAGGGTTGGGGGTTCCAAAATGAAAGAGAAACCAGTGAAGGAGGCTTAAGAAATATTCTCCTTTTGGATGTCCTGAACTATAAATAAACACTTCCTTCATTTCCGTGGTTCAAGAGTCTTACTAAATTGTATTCTGTGCTCCTGTGTATTGTATTGCTTTTTTAAGAGCTATCACAGCTAAAGAACATAACTTAGTACACTTTCAAAATAGTTTTGATTTAGGCAGGACTATCAGAAAACTAGCTATTCAGAAGAAGGCAGGGGTGAGCTCTCCCCAGAAGGGGCTGGAGATCAAGCCTCTGATTGAAGCTCCCCATTCCCACTCCCAGCCCCATCTACCACCATCCATGGTAAGCAGTAAACTTCCTTCAGCTTAAAAAATAAGGGATCTTTTCACATCAGATGCATATGTGCATGATAAACAACTAAAAGCAGTGGTCATGTGAACAAAATGTTGAGGATTTACCATTTCTAGAGCTGCTCAATGAGAATGGCAATAGTTAATTGAATAGAATACATAGAATAATGTCAGTATCTTCTGGTAATATTTGGCATTAACTTCTAAAAGGCTTCTACTGATTGTGCTTTATTACCTTGTTTGTTAAGCATCTATTGTAAAGTGCAGTTCAATTATAATGAAGCAGCTTTCCTTCCAAAGAAATGTCACCTGAAATATACTTAGCTGGCTCATCAGTGCCACAAATGAGCAATTATTTATTTCATTAAGCAATTTTGTTGCTTTTTACACATTACAAAGTGCTTTTTCATTAGTTTTACTATTGTAAAGAATGAAATTGCTGGCCATATAAACATAGTCATGTCCTCACAAAATTCCAAGGTTCTTAACAATTGCTCGCCCTCTGATACTATAGAGTTTTCCCTTATCTTTGGAGGATACACATTCCAAGAACCCAGGTAGATATCAAAAACCACAGATTATATCCAACCCTAAATATACCATGTTTTTTTCTTATAAATTCAAACCTATGTTAAAGTTTAATTGATAAATCAGACAAAGAGATTAGCAATAATTACTAATAATAAAACTATAACTATCATCTGTAATAAAATATCAGTATCTTATTGTACAATGCTTATGCTTCTTGTGATGGTGTGAGATGACATATTGCCAGTGTGATGAAATGAAGTTAGTTGAATGACCTAGGCATTGGGGCATAGTTTTAAGGCACTAATGACTTTCTTATGAAGTTGAAAATTTTCATACTTTCACTTAAGGGAAGCACATATCTTTGACATATCTGAATTGGTATTCTTGTACTTTGGGACCCTTATTAAGTAAAATAGGGTTACTTGAATACAAGCACTGCAATACCACAATGATCAATCTATAATCCTGATGGCTACTAAGGGACTAATGATTGGGCAGTGTATAAAGCATGGACACCCTATGCAAAGGAATGATTCATCTCCCAAGTGGGAACGATCAGGAGGGTAAAAGATTTCACCATGCTTCTCAGAATTGTATGCAATTTTAAAAATTATGAATTGTTTATTTCTGGAATTTTCCATTTAGTATTTTCAAGCCACGGTTAACTGCAGGTATCTGAGACAACTGGAAAATGACCCAAACCACGGTAAGGGGAACTACTGTACTCAGAAGTATACCTTTGCTCTACAACGAAAGATTAGTGAAAATCTTAGTAAAGCTATGATACAGAATGTTACCTAACACTTCAGGGCTCTCATGGATATCCAGTTAGTGCAGGTTAAGAAACTCTGAGTTAAAAGATTTTGAAAGTTCTTAACAAATTATGTAAAATGATTTTCTGACATTCTACACTTGACTCTTTTAGGTTTTCATGCTGTAAAGAAGCAGAAGACAAATGTCTCTCACTGTAATGACTTTTGTCAGTTAAAAAGAGTAAGTCCCCATTCCCTTAATCTTCTCTTATCAACTGAGGTTACATTGGCCAGTTCCTTCTCTCGGTTGAATTTTATGTGAAAAAGAAAATTGTTTTAGTCATTTCAGCTGTGTCATGTCTCAAAGAATTGAGAAAGTATGCCTTGGTCTAAAACATATTGTTTCCTTACTTTAAGCTAGACATGGTGTCAGCTGTTTTCCATGTATTATTGCATTCGATTTTTAAAATAAGCGAATGAGAAGGCTAATGTTTTCATCTCCATCTTATTTAGAAAGAAATGGAGAGAAGCAAAGTAATTTGGTTGAGGTCACACTGTCGGTTAATGTTGAGGATGGAATTCAATTCTTCTTTTTCAAATTGGCAGCCAGACAAAGGTCATTAGAAACAGGTGTTTTTTATCTAAAGTTCTGTGAAGCAGGAGCAATTTTATTTGATTTCAAAAAACACAAGTGAGCTAAATCAATTTGTGCCTGCCCTTGACTTTGTGCAATTTATTTATAATGACTTGTGAAGGAAGAGGATATGATTCCAAATTCAGAAAAATTTGAATAGTCTTAAATCAAGCATGTAACATGCAATCCCATTTGTCTAAGAGGCAAAAGGCAGCACAGTAAATCTTTTCCATAGAAAACTTATCACACAGCTACATGGAGTCTTCCAGTCTTGAGTTTCCTTGTTTGAAAGGAAACTGCAAAGCACTGGTTTATCCTGTAGTGTAAGTAGTGAGTCCATTAATCACTTTCACTCTTCATTTGCCTTGAATCTGATTTGACTTTGTGATAATGCATCATTCTGATCACCAAGTACCCTCCATGATCTGGGATCGCTAGAGAAAGCTACAGATGGAGAAAGAAGTCTGGTGGCTCAATCCTTACAGGGTCTTAAGAATGAGGAATGACTATATTTGGGAGCATCTTCAACATATTTGAAGAGAATGATAAAGCAGAAACTGAAATATGATTTATTAATACCACTCCAACTCGGCGTAAAGTTTTACTCATAAGGATATATTACCTAGATAACTGCTGAGCATATAAATATGCATCTAAATATGTACCGCAGTGATAAATCAAGTGAGAATTCAAAGTTGAGAATTTTCTTATGTAAGAAACTGAAGTTTAGAAAATTTAAAATCTCAATGAAAATTGGTGCTGATAGGGCTTATTTCAATGTCTGTCCACTGTACTTTGTTCCTCTTCTAGTTACTCTACACTAGAGGTTAGTATTTTATTAATACGTCAGACTTCAGACTTTGCAGGGCATTCTGTTTTGCAGCAAATATTCAATTTTGTGTGAAAGTGGACACAGACAATAATAACAAATGAGCATGTGACCCAGTTATTTTTCCAAACAGACCATTGGTTAGATTTGGCCAGTAGATGGTAATTAAAAAACTCCTGCTATAGACTACAAGCTCCAGTTCTTCCTTTTATTAATTATAGGCTTTGCTTAGTTGCTTAGTCTCTCTCAATCTCCATTTCTTCCCTCAAGTACACTTTTTCTCAATAACAGAAACAGTTTTTTGCAAATACGTTTATTGAAAGTGGTTTCCATAGAATTTGGTTTGGGGAAAACCACCCTCTAGGCTTATAAAGCATATATTAATGCAGTTATATATGCATAATTTATTGAATACCTATTATATACTAGACATTATAATAAATAATTAACATATACTGTCAAATTAAATCCTCATAACCATCTGAGGTGGTTCAGAGACGTTAAGAGTTTGCCAGAGCCTCATACCTTTCAAGTTGTTTATAGAAGCCTCACTTATACCAATACACTATGTTATCTTTCCAGAGTCATTATTATCATTTTTATTGTGGAAAGATACTTAACGTAAGATCTATCTACTTAACAAAAAGCTAAGTGTATGTATTGCATAAAGTACATAGCGAATTTTGAGAACTTATTCATTTTATTTAACTGGAACTTCATACCTGTTGATTGGTAACTACCCATTCTCCCAATCCCCGAACACCATCATTCTATTCTCTGCTTCTATAAATTTGACTGTTTTAGATACCTCATAAGGCTGAATCATATACTATTTGTCTTTATGTAATGGAGTTATTCACTTAGCACATTGTCTCTTGATAACACACTGGTTTTCTTCTTGAAGAGTCATGAGGAACAGGGAATGTCAATACACGGAATATAAGCCATTTTCTGTGGAGCAGAGACCTCTGCCCGGATCCAGGATTCACTAGGTAGTGTTTATCAGTGAGCGAAGTAACAGGCTAATGTTTAGGGTTAGAGTGTTCTTCCTTGAACTCCTTTAAAATCCACGTGATATAGAGAGAGCTCAGAATGGGATGCTGCCTGAGTCACCAGACAGACCCTTTCCTGAGCACTAGAGGCCAGAGATCAAAGCTCACCTCTCAACTGCTAGAAAGATTCCAACTTAATGTTTTACCCAAGGCAACAAGGAGTGGGTACCACCAAATGCCAGAGGCCACTTCACATACCTGGAGAACTTCCTGGACCATCCCTTTCCTTTTGCTTTTGAACTTCCTTGTGAGTTCTATTCTCTTGCTAATTAAAAACACTAGAAAGGGGGTCCGCCCAGAACCCCCTTCCCAAGAGAATAAATTTAGTCAGCCTCCAGTCTGCAGGGCAGCATTTCCTGCCCAGGAGACTGAGACTGTCTCCTGCTTTGCCTACTGTCTCCTCCATTTTCTCTAACAAAATTTTAAAACTGCACTCTGACGCTCAAGAATTCTTTCCTGAACTCTTCGCCGCCAGACCCCAGAGGCCCTGCATCATATGTAGTGTCAAAAGCAGTTTTGTGCCATAGGAAAGCAGTTTTGTTAAGAGCTAAATGTATTCTGAAAAAATCTAAATGGATCTCATAGTCAAATGTTTGAGAAATTCTGGGTTAAACAATGTCAAACAGATTTATTACTGTAACACTTCTCAGATTTTTTACTAAAATGTACCATCTATTCAAAGGAGTAACAGAGTACTTTTCAAAAATTTTGACTCTGAAATTATTCTGTTTAGACAATTATAAAGAGCTCATGAGACTAGAACATAGTTTGATTAAGTCTAAATGCTCGGAATGTAGTTTTTCTGCAATCTGTTCTCCCTCTATATTTTGAGGCTGTTTCCTATTAAATCCTCCAACCATTCCAGAATTCATATTATTGTTTCCCATATACATTCTTACTTCACATTTTCTCTCTAAATTTCCATGGCCTAAAATATCATTAATCTTTCACTAAAGCTGATTAAGACACACCTAAAAACCTACAAATGTCTTCATTAGGTCTTTGGTTTATAAGATACCCTGTACTAATTTTATTTTTTTATATTTATCTGTATATATCACTTATACAGCTCTTAGATTATTGTCTTAAGAGCTCTATTTACTTATAATGCCTTCTTGGTGAAGGAAACTGTCAGGACCCCTAAGAGCAAGGCTTAGGCCAGGGATCTAAGTTCAGATAACAGGGCAGTGAATTGTCCCTGGTGCCACCCAGCTGAGCAAAGGAATGTCATCATCCAGATAGATAAGAAAAGCCGATGGACCAGTCTGACATGCGGGATGAGTCCCACGTGTAGTACGTGACCAGGACAGACCTACTGCACAAAGAACACAGGAATGGCATTGGTAGAAGAAGGCCACCAACAACCTAAAAGAACAATTTCACATTGCTCAATCAGGAACTGAAACCTGGCCTGGCAACCCTCTCTCTCCCCTCCTGCCTCTCACCATGTGGGTTTTTTCATTAAAATCCCAGGTCGCTGGCATGGCGGTTGGGGTCTGGACCTCCCTTGGTTGGCTCCATTTCTTTATCCTCGAATTAAATCTCTGCTTGCTCATTCGCCTAACTATGTCATGTGTTCTTTGAGCGACCCAAACCCCACAGAAACTCAATCAGTTATTTCCATGATAAAAAGTTTAAATAACTCGACAACTAGCATGCCTGTGATTTAAGTTTCTGAGAAGTGAGAAAAAGTAACTAGTGGGTTAGCTGTAATTTTAGTATAGCGCAATTTTCCCAGCAATCATGTGTGTGACAGAGTTGTTTGCCTCTCTTGCAGAAACAATAAGATTTGGATTTAAGACTTCCAAAATAAAAAAGATAGAAGAAAGAAACCCCTAGAAGGGGAAAGAAAACAACTTATCTACAGGACAGAAAATACCTCATGGAGAAAATTTATGTGAGGACCTCTTATTAACGTCAGCCTCAGCAATTATTGAGAAGGTAAAGATGACAGTACAGAGTAAAGTCACAAAATTCACTCTTACTGCAGTTTAGCCTGCATCTCGGGGAAGTTTAGCATATGCTGTTTCAGAATCAAAAGCTGAGAGTACCTTTTGGGGTTTTGAAAAAACCAGCCAAACAAATAATGTTTGAGGAAGCTTTTGCACTTAGAAAAATTTTCCTCTACCTGCAAGATTTGGGGGTGTCTGTGCAAAAAGAAACACATGAGGACTAGGAGTGATGACTATGAATAGAAGAAACCAGAGTGTGTATCATCGGGATTCTTCCTCCTAGGAGAGAAATAGCCAGAGAGCAATCACTGGGTCAGGGTTAGGAGAGGCCTCCAGGAGAGTTGATATAAGTCTCTTAGAAACAAACTGAAGACCATCTGGAGGCATGCCTTGTAAGCAAAGTTCTTATTGTTTCTCTCATAGCTGTTGTATCCTGGGGAAAGGTTATACTAGAATGCAGCATTTTATTTCCCAGTAAAGTAAATGTGGCAGAGTCTTGAAATGTATTTTGCTTACAGTTTGATTTCCAGGTCTGTTAATTTCTCAGAAAGAAGAAAAGGAACTTCGAAGTGAGAAATATTTACTTACGTGGGAATAAATATGCATGGAAATGCTAAACAAAAGTACAAAACCAGTATTTATACCTATTTGCATGAATTTTAAAGCAATATGAATCAAGAAAGTGCTAACATTATCATTTTGACTTCTATAATGGGACAGAGAATAAAGTAATATATACATTTAAAATTTGTTCTGCGTATGAATAGATACACATTAGGTGGATATATTTCTTTATGAAATAATTGACTACCCTTTTCTTATAAAACTAATAAAAGCAGTTTGAGACCATCAAAATTAAGAGATCAAGCTAGTGCATAGCAAATGAAACATTCTAATCTGTATATGTAAATGAGGTAACAGCAACACAATCAACATCCGTTAAATTCACAATATATAAGATTCATGACATGAGATTAGAAATATAGTTATGAGTTTTACAAAGGAGAACGTACCTGCCTCAGAAAACCGTATGTGACATTTTTTCATTTCATATTTACACTCAGCCATGTGTGTAAATAGCAGGTATTTTAAAATGTATACCAAATGAAAAATATATTGTACTAGTTTGAGTTTTGATGCATATGGTTTACATATGTACTTTAATTTTGAAGAAAATTATGGAGAGTCTGAAGATTATCTAAGGTATATCAAGAGAAATGAGAAATGATCACCTTCCTGGTTGAATAGAAGTCTATCTGGAAATACCTCCATTTTGATAACAATAAGTACATCATTGCGTGGTAAATAGTCACATATCACAAAATGCAGATTATCTACAATTAAAAGGAAATACATTGCCTTTCAAAATCTGGGAATGTTAGCTTGTGATTTTGCTACAATTGATCTTTATTTAATTGTTCCATTTTGGATTATCTTGTTTTTGCCTCTTTGATTGCTTCCTTCTAGTGCCTTATAAATTGAAACCACTATTAGCAACAACACTAATTTCCCCTAAAGAGCAGCTGAGCTTTCAAGCTGAAATATTGCACTCAGTTTTATTTTTCATAAAATTGAAATGGTCTTAGATGGCTAATTTTTATTATCTTTAATTCAAGCCTCAAAGGTAGTCAATTTTTTACAAATAAGTAATCGCTTGGGCTGAAAAATATAACTGCAATGTATCAAAGGGAAGATAATGCTGAAACGATGTTAGTTCTAATAATTAAACCTTTTGTTCCATCAAAAATAGACTTTAGCTGAAGGCTACTAAACTTCGTGAGGTATATCACAAATCATATTTCAGTTTATTGAACACAGCTTTTTATTCTTCCTTTTGTTTAGTGTTTGTCATTTAAATACATTGAGAACTAGGTTATGAATAAATTAAGTACACCAATAATTTGTGGCAGCTCTGATAAATCATGTATGTGTGTGTCTGTGTGTGCACATATGTGTGAACATGCAGGGCGGTCATATGAAATAAGAAGGCCATCACACCTAAGACTGATAAACTGCTCAAAGTCCACAAAGGGTTTGATCTGCAGATCTGCAGCTTTCTCTTACTCATTCAGGCAAAGCCATTAACTGTTAACTAGAAAAACTATACCTAATATTTCAAGTAAACTTCAAAATATTACCAGTGCTAGGTGATATTCAATTATGAGAATTAAACATAACAAGTGTTACACAAAAGACTGCTGTGTGTGACACATTTCATGGGTAGGGAGGAGACCTCTCTGCCTGAAGTGAAGATGAAGTAACATGGATAAAGGAGGATAAAACTGAAATGGAGACAAATGGTTACATCGTGGTGGTATAAGAATGAGGTATTTAATCTATAAGCAGCAGAGAGCTGTCTTAGCTTGGATTACTAAAAAGTATCATAGACATGGAAATTTATAAACAACAGAAAATTATTTCTTATAGTTCCAGAAGCTAGTAGCTGAGATCAGAGTAGAATTGCAAGATATGAATTTGGAGAAGACACAAATATTCAGTCTGCTAATAGGAATTTGAGCTGGGTTGCAGCAGAATGGAAGCTAAACTAGGAAGCAGTACAATGGTACCAATTCAGTTTAAAATGAAGCTAGATAGTAACCAGAGAGCTCAGAATGGAATGTTGATGCTCAAAGTTATGGATTACAAAGCCTGGGAAGTTTGAAATACAGTTAACCACCAACCGAAAAGCTCCCCACTTATGGCCAGGGCTACAGACTGTTGGAGAGGAAAAAGGAAATCAGTCACAAAGAGGTGCCAACATGAAGTTCTCCAATCAATTTAAAATAAGCCACTAGAAGAACAATCAAGGATCTTATCCCACCTCAGGACAAACCAGGGCGGAGATAAGGGCAGAAAGCAAGTGGCTGGAATCTGTAAAAGCTCGGTCCCTTTAAAAAGCCAAATCCCTTGGCGCCACTTCCTTTTCGGAAAGGCCCGTTCCCAGGTCTATCTGGGGATGTATATTTTCCTCTTCCTTCCTCCTAAATAAGCACCATGATTCACTCCTGTGCTTTCTCGCCTATCTTCTCATGCGACGTGCTCTGGAGCAAATATTCTTTCCAGAGACACAACCCACAATGAGGAAACTGAGGCACGAGCCCCAGGGCTACAAGTTCATAGTGGGTCACTGTGAATTTTCATAAAGACTGGTGTCATATTAGCAGTATTTTCTGAAGAGTGATCTGGCAGATGTTGGTGGAAGACATTATGCAGAGAAGAATACAGGGGCACATTTGAAGAGTTATAGGGGTTCAGGAGTGAAATGAGCAGTTTCTGAGCACGGGTGTTGGCTGTGGTCATGACGAGGTAAGGATATTTTGAGAGATATTGTAGAAGAAATATGGACTTGGCATTTTATCTAATTATTTAAATACTGGAAAAGATTTTTAAATTATTGGGGAGGTGAATTTGGAGGACAAAAAGAGACTGTATTTGCATAATAGTTGAGATCATCTATTATGCTACTATAAGAGTCTTAAATCCCTTTAAACACCAAACCTGGTGTTGCTTCTGTCTCCCCGATAACTCTCCTCAGTCAGGTGATTAACTGAGTCTCTGTTCCTCTTCTCAAACTCTTCCAACAAAAAGGGAAGAAGGAAGCACACTTTATCTCTTAAAGTTTCTGCATGGACAGGACATATGCGACATACTGCCACATTCCATTAGTTAAATTAATCACCTCTGCCTGACTTCATGGGGATGGATATTAGAGACTAGTAAGTGGCACAATTTACCTCTTGCTCTTTTTGTAATAGGCCTGGGCATTCGATATGTAGGAACTTTTTAAAAAACAGTCTATGTTCTATTGAACATGAAAAGCAGTTATTTCCTTCTTAGATAAAAGTAAATAAGTACACATCAATTTACATAGAAGGAAACAGAAATGCAATTACATTATAAAGAATATTCCTGACTATGTATAGTTGGTGCTATAAATGTTAATCTCCAAAATATTTGATTTGCCACTTGGTAGAGCTTCTTGCAAAATAGTTTCCAAGAACTACTACAACATATTTCTACAAATTAGTGACTTAAAGCATTTATTACTTTATAGTTCTGGGGGTCAGAAGCACAAAATCAGTTTTAGAGGGACAAATTCAAGGTGTCTCCTAGGAGACTCCAGGAAAGAATAGGCTTATCTTTACCACCTTCCAAAGGCTGCAGCATTGCCTGGAGCTTGGTTGCATCACTCCTGGCTCTACCTCCGTGGTCACGTGCCTTCTCTTCTGTGCCCTCTGCCTGCCTGTACCAGGGCTATTATGGTTACAGTGAGTCTACTCAGGTAATCCAAGATAGTTTCCCCATTTTAAGATCCTTAACCTAATGGCAACTGCAAAGTCTTCTTGCTGTATAAGATTATACATGAGTTCCAGAGATTAGGACCTCAATATGTTTGGAGGTCATCATTCAACCTCCTACTCATCATAGCAAAATGTATTACTTCTTGTGATTTTCATTGTGTTTAGATAAATACATGGAAGAAAATCAACAAGGCACTACCATCATTAAAGTGTTTTCAAAAGGTCAATCATGAGAAGCCTAAAGGAATATTCTAACTTATGAAGGAGACTATAACTTTGCACAGGACTAAATGAGAGCTGTCTACCACAGCTCACCCAGCTTTGGGAATAATTGGTCAAAGATGATTCTTGGAAGAGAGAGGGTTAATCCTTTATATTAGCTGCCATGTTTGGACTTTACCCAGATGGATGGGGAGGAAGAGTTAAGGCTGAGATCAAATATAAGATCAGATTGCAGATGAAAAATAATTTCAGATAAAGGGAATAAGTGTTAGGGCCACAGTGAAAATGTCTCAGGTTTTCCAGATAGCTTTCAAACATAGCAGGGACAGAAAATTAATCTGTATTTGTTCTTATATATCTGAGTGTAAAAGGACCATTGTCTAGGAAATGGAGGGATTTCCCCTGTTACCCAAGATGTTTGTGTGTAAGCTCGACTCTGTGCTCTCAGTTTTTTGTCATATCGATAGAAACAATTAGAAAGAAACCCAGAAAAGTCAGCATTTTTATATTAGAAAAGACAAAGAGCTTTCTGTCAGTAAAACAATAGATGTAGAGAAGCAGAAAAGAAAGAGAAGAATTAGAGTAGGTTGAAGAACAAATGGGAGAGGTGAGGAGAGATAATTTTAAATAAGTTTTCTAAGAATATGATTTTTATTTACTCCTCTTCTAAAGATTTCAGAAAGTATATAGATTTCCAAAGACAGCTGCAAATTCCCTACAGAAAAAATGTGCTGCTAATTATCTGGGCTTGTACACTAAACTCAGTAGAACAACATATGTTTCAAGTTTCAGCAACCCTCCTATGGAATATCTTAATGTGCCATGTTGGAGATTATATATTTTTTTCAATTATTATATTCCCCTAGGAAACTGACAGTATGTCTAAAATCATGTTGGTCACATATATATCTGAATGACCATATCAAAACAATGAAGTGAGATCTTAATGGCTGCTTAGCAAGCAACCAGAATTAGAGCTAAGAGCAAATGAAGTGAAATATCAAAGAATAAATTTATTCATGTAAATAGGTAAACCGTAGGATTTTATTTGTTCTTGAAATTCTACCTGTTCTGAATTCAAAACATACTAGTGAATATTATGTTGTAATCATTTTCTAAATAATCTCATTCATTCTCCTTATATGAATACACAATATTTTGTATGTGGAATAAAGATGATCAGATTCTGTTTAAACTTGGAAGGAAAACCCACTCTGGGAAGTAACTGGATCACTGAGATTTTCAACTATAAGTGATAGCATAAACTATTCTTTTGGAAGGTCCTAGAGACTTATTTACAGTCCTTGATATTTATTATCTTATTTGGTGATCACAAAATCCCCAGGAGTTACAGTAACCACTGTATCTTGTTTGATAAAGAAATAGTGCTCAGAGGAGTGATGTCATTCTTATTTCAGAGCAGGTTCTAGAACCCAGATGTCCTTCTACTGCTTTCACACTGCCTCAAAACTAACACTCAAAAATTTTTTTTAAATGTTGCCCTGAAAATAGCTCACATTTGATAAGTCCTGATGGCATATATCAATTTCACAATTCCTATAACCCAAAAATTTAAGCTGAAAATTGCTCTCTAAATATAAAGACAGAGTTAAAAGTAAATTCTGGGCTGATAGACTGCAGAAAATCAGTCTCCTTTTTATGCAGAAGACCCTTATGTTATCTGATCTGATTTTTCCATGCAGGTGCACATTCTCACTATTCAAGCTGGCTCTTAATTCAAATAAAACCCAAGAAAAGTATTCAAACAGCCTTTCTCAATGGTTAGTTAGGGCAGTCTGCTAAAACGCCACAAAAGCCCTTTAGCAGATTGTTCTAACTTTATTAAATATTCTAAATGACAGATACTATTTTTATTTAACAACACTTTGTATTTTGAAATGATATTGCATTCCCAAGAAATTTGGGGGATCGCTTTTCACATTAAAACCTTGAACTTTCTTTATTGAACTGGGATATGAAAATAACTCTATCTGTAAATAGCAAATAACCTTGAGTGGGTGACAGCTTTAACATGAGGTGGACTTTCATAATCACTTATTGACTGCCCACTTACATACACACACACATAATCTCCACTTCATTCCCTATTCTATTTATTGTGCAATATATTTTCTGCATCAATTATTATATACTAATGAGCTGTGTAATATCCTTTCCAGATTTCATTGTAGGTATTTTATAAAAATGAATAGATTCAATTATAGAAAAAAATTAAGTGTTCACCTACCGCTGTTTATTTTAATTGTAAGTAGTTAAGAATTTACAATTTGCACATTTTGGTTTGGGTCTCAGCTATATAAAGGAGCTGAGTCCCATTGGTAATTCTTCATGCATGACCTTTGCAGTAGAAGCAGAAAAGGATGTGAATTTCTGAGATAATGTTATATACATTCTGTTCATGGCACATTAATAATCATTTGCTGTCTTCAGATGTTGCCACTGGAGAAAGGAAATTTCTTTATTCATTTTGCTAATATTTATTGCTTATCTACTATATACCAGGCACTATTTTAGGCATTGATGATAGATCACTGGTCAAAAGGAAAAAACAAATTGTAAACAACCCTGGTGTGATTAACCATCTACTCTAATTAGGGAGGACAGGTAATAACTAAACAGATGTGTAAAATATATGCCAGATGATGATATGTACTAAAGAGGAAACTAAAGAACAGAAAGAGTTGAAAGCTCTAGGTAGATCAGTTGTTGGAATTTTAAGTAAGTAGGTGGCCTTACTAAGATGGTACCATTTCTGAAAAGACCTAAAGAAGATGAGGAGGAAACACTGCAGGTAGAGGAAAAGTAAAAGCAAAGACCCTGAGGCAAAAATGGGCATAGGTCCTAAAGTCAACCCAGTCAGTAAGCCAGGAGTACAATGAACAAATGTTAGAATAATAGGAGGCAAAGGTAAAGAAGTAAAGGTAAATAATTATACAGGATTTTGTAGGCTATTCTAAAGATAGGTTTTTACTCTAAGTGAAACATAAAGACATGCTTTGACTTGGTTCATTTAAATTTGACAAAAATTCAGTGACCCTCCATGCGACTGTCCTTTGAATGATGATTCAGAAAATCAGCCTGCCTCTATTTTTGGCATTTTTATTTTAACACTCAGCTAATATATTCACTGACAAGAGGAAAAAGAGCTGGAAGGGCCACAGGGGACTTTTGCTTACACTCAAATTCTATTGCCAACAATTAATTAAAAGCCTCAGGAAATACAGTTCTCCTGGGAGGAAAGGAAAACCAGACTTCAGTGAGCACTAGCAAATGTCTACTATTGGGTCAAATGAAGAAGCAAGAAGTGAGGGAAGGCCAAGTAAGGGAATAGTGCAATTGCCCAGTGAAAGGCGATGTCAACAGCTTTAACCATGTTGGTAGCTGACATCAGATTTAGTGTATATGCTTAAGGTAAGAACAATAGGAAGTAACATGTTCAAGGAGCAATAGCAAGAATTTGATTTACAAAACAAAATTTTTATTAGGACTTTCAAGTTGAGATGTTGAGTAGACAGATGGACATATGCATTTATATTTCAGAAAACAGATAAGTTTAGGAACAATCAACGTAGTACTAAGAGCCATAGGACACAAGAGAGAGTCATAAAGTGTGGGTAGAGATGGAGAAGAGAGTCTAAGGACTGAATTTGGAGCACACCGATATTTATAATTATGGTAAATGAATAGCACACAAAAAGATGTTCAAAGAGCAGTGGCTATGAATTAGCAGGGAAAGCAGCTGTGTCCAATGTTCCAGAAATCAAGGCAAAAAATGTTTCATGGAGAAAATTGTCAGCATTGTCAAATACTCCTGAAAGACCAAATTAGGTAAGGACTGGTAACTGATGATTGGCTTTAACGACATGATGTCATTGCTAACCTTGACAGGAGTCACTTTGTGGAATGGTGAAAATTATAGTCACTTCAAGTTTCATGAGCAGAAAAATGGAGTGGTAGCTGCAATGGGATATGGGGGAAATTCAGCAAATCTGTATGTTGATGAAAATGACCCAACAAATCTAGAACAGAGGAATACACAGAAAAGGAAGATGGAAATTCTGAGGTGCTAGCTCGCTAGTGGATCAGAAGGAATAGGAGAGTCTCCATGCATTAGTGGGAGGACTCATTGCTAAGAAGAACATAGTAGTTTGATCTATTGAAGTGGAAAGAAATTAAAGTGGGCACAAAAGCAGGTAGGTAAGAAGATGTGCTGGTGGGAAAATATGTGACAGCTCTCTGCTTCCTTCTGTTTTCTCAGTGAAAAATATCATCAACTAGAATTAGTGGCGAGGTTTGAAGAGAGGAGACTATGACTTGTCATTCAAAGTGTAGATGAGTGAATGAACTGGGCTATAGAATATGATTACCAGGCTGCTCTGAGGGATCATTTGAGGACGTGAATATAAAGTTAGACCAGTCAGTACGGTTATGTATCTTGCTCATATGTTTTTCTCATGGACAGCTGAATAGGTACAGGTGTAAAGTAGGCAGAAAATTGGATTTTAGAAGTCTCATTTTCATTGATCATTATTTTGCCATTAATATTCTTGATTATTTATACTGTCTCCTTTTCCACCAACACTTTATAGATTTCTTCCAATTTTCAGTCTAATAAACTTTCTCTTACCTTTTTCAGTTCCAAATAAATTATCTATACCTGGTTCTCTCTTAACATCCACCCACTTTAGCAAGATATTTTGTCTTAGTCCTAGGATATGCCAGATTTCTGCAAATGCAGCATCAGAAGGCTCTGAGTCACTCTTCCACTTCTCTGCTTTGCAATCCCTCCTCATGTGAAACCCCATCTCCAGTCTACAGACCTATTCTGGAGCACACCCTGATTTGGGCAGTTTATAATATGGATTTGGGAAAAGAGTCTTATTACAGAGACTTGTCCTCTGATAAAATAAGAATGAACTGAACACTGAGAGATGGTCTGAGGTTTCAGGATCCCATCTGACCAGTCTGCTTCTGATCCTTGTGTGCTTTTCTGCTTCATCCAAAAATGGGTTCAGAGACAGTTTGGACTGTGAGTGACATGGGGTGAAACTGCATAACAGACCCTCTGCCCTTCACTCAAATTGGAATAATTCTTTCACTGTACAGACGGGTAATGCTGCTGCAAAGATCTACTCAGCATGCTGTTTAGTATCCAAGTAAACCACTCCTGGGGAAATTTAAGAAACTGTTCTCTAAACAAATAAGAGGTCAGTTATTTCTTTAAAAAAAAAAAAAAGATCTTGCTACAGAAACATTTGAGCAGGTTTCAATTTAAGCAAAAAGCATTTCATTCATTTCATTTTAATGGTCTCTGTTGAATAACCATGAAAAATGGTTTTCATTAGTCCTTCTTCCACATTATACCTGACAAGCAGGGGGAAAACATGAATTTTTTCTGTACTTAACAAATATTCTGTAGTGATATGGAGCAGCAGGAGAGATGCAAAAGGAATAGTAATTTTGCAAAATGAAAAGGCTTGGGCCAAAACAGATCATTTATTCCCAGGAAGGAGCAGGAATATGCTAGCACATGATAAAAATAAACTGATGAAATTTCTAATACTGGAGATTATGATTAAAGACAATTTATAATCAGACTGAAAATGAGGTGGAGGAGGAATGCTTCATTTTTATTATTTGTTTCAACCTTATTTATTTTTTCACACCCCATTCATTTAGCAGGGGACCCCCAACAGTCTCTCCATAGGTAGAATTTCGTGCCTCATGCCCTGCCTAATGCTTACTATCACACAAATAGCTTGTTTCATGAGCTACTTTTCTTGCTGGGTCTAGGATTTTAACATTAATGTGATTTTCCTTTCTTTTAAAAGCTCTGAGATTAATTGTACTTATGGAATTTCTAGTTTTGAAATGTAAAATGTCTTTGACATTTTACTTTAATTCCAATTTGGATGGTAATTTAAGGGTTTAATTAACAGTAAAGATGAATCAACTTATGAAATGAACACATAAACAGGAAGCAGCAATTTACAAAAGTGCAAGGAAGTTTTCCAGTGCATTCTCATTGGGGTGGGAAGGTAATGGGTATTGTTGAAATTCAAACACAACTAAGAATTTGAGTGTGCAATGTTTTCTGTTCAAATAATTTTAGGTCAGTTAGTGGTAGTGAATACCAGTAAAAAATAAATTTAAAAATAGCTATTTTAAAGAAAGAGTGAGTTAAACAAATAGACACAGTAAAAATCTAAAAGGAATACATCCTTTAAGTTTGCATTAGCAAAAATGAAATTGCTTTGAATAGAATTTGTATACAATTGTATCGAGCAGTATACAATTTTATAAAATTGCATGGGATAGAATTTGTATTGAATTCTATGAACACAGAAATGTGCTAAACACTTTACTTGCATTGTTTACACTCATAAACTCTATGCATTTGAGTCTACATTATTGCTTGCAGATAAGAGATGTGTATAAGTATGCATGTGTGTATAATTTGTACAATATCATACCCCTAGCAGGTGGCGACAGGATTTAAACTCAGGTCTGTCTGACTCCACACTCATTTTGCACAATGAATACTTTGCAAAATCTATTTTTTCTTTTTAAAATATCCTCTTATAGAGAATAGTAAAGTCTGATAATGAAAGTGGGTACCCACTAAAAGTCAGGTATATTGGCATGATTTGCGTACAACTTGAAGTTTCTGAGGCTAAGATATCACCCCTAAAACTTGTACTACTTAACTTGCACCGCTAGAAGCCAGCAGGGAAGTACTAGAAGTGGTTACTAGCTTACTTCTAGGTCTTCAATTTTCTTACAAAAAACCTTCTGGATTCTCTATCTGGAACTGAGTTGTATAAAGTGCACAAAGAAAGTGGCTTCATCTGCCTTTGAGGGCATCCATCCATTCACCAACTCCTTGGGGACGATCTGGCAGAACGTACTATTTTAGGTTGTTCCTGTAAGAGAAAGAAAAATAGTCTCTGCTAACACCAAAGTGCATTTTTCTTTGCATAATATGACATATCAATAAAAGACTCAGTCATTTTCCTTGGGAAAGCAAGAGAGTCATTTTTAAAAGAATGTGCAACATAAATAGGGAAAATTAGATAGATAATAAGTTTTAAAGTATTCATAAGCTCTTACGTTACTGTGGCATTTAGGAGTTTCTAATGAGCTTTCAGACAAAATTCATTTATTTTGATAATGATACCTGGAGTTGGTTGGAGCAGATATTATCATGCTTCTTTAACAAAAGTGACAGAGGCTCTAGAAGGTCAAATTGCTCATCCAAGTTTCCTTCATTTTTAAATGACAAGATTGGGTTCCAGCACAGTCTTTTGACTCCTTCCATATTTAATATTGATAAGATGCTATTATCTGGAGGCATAACTACCCATGCCACAGCACGAAATTCTGCTAGGGCATCTCTCATCATTGTCACTTTGAACCTAAGATGGTGACAAACAGCAATTAGTGACTGTAATGAGTTCTTCTGTATAAGACATTTCATGAACTTTTTCCGTCAGCACAAAAATCCTAATGGGGTAACTGTTGAAGGACAGACCTCCACAAAATGTTCAGCTAGCCTTCCCAAAATGTTCAAAACAGACCTTCCAGAGACATAGTACTTTGGCTGTGGATTACTTTTCAATTAAGGGCAATGGAGTCTGCATTCTTAAGAAAAACTTTATCACTCCCTTAACTACCTATAAGAATAAAAATTGGGGATATTACCCAAATAAGAATTTTTTCCCCAGAAATAATTATTGTATCAGAGAACCCTGTGTATATGGCAAGGTAAACACTTAATTATGGAGCATGTAATCTTTGCCTTAAGTCACCTCCTCATCATGGGAGTCCCTTCCTCTCTCTTTTTTCTGCTTCTTAGCTCCAGATATATAGCCTCACTTACATTAGAATCTATAACCATGCAATTCTAAGTATGTGTGCAATTGATTCTTTTCTCCTTTTGTTCTGCTGTTAACTTGATTGCTTGATCAGCCTGAGAAGAACCCAGAGGAGTAAGGAAACTTTTCCTCTGTAATCAGTGACAAAAGGTTTCAAGTATGCTTTGTGACACAAAGCAAGTACTATTATGCTTTAGGTGACACAAAGACAATAATAGTCATGTCTGCCAATCTTAGATGAACTTTTTCAAAGAAACTTAAAGAGAAAATGCTTTCCAAACAGAAAGGTTTCAAGGAAGGTGCTCACTCACAGTAATAAAAGGTATATATTTGTATCCTCTTTAGAGCAATGAAAAAGTTGTCATAAAAAATTATGCTCTGAAGTGATGTGCTTCATCTTGAGAAATTACTTGTAATTACTTATCATTAGCTATGATTTAAAGCAGTTTGAGAAATAAATACCTTATCCTTCCTATTTTATAAGTTGGGAAATGGTAAACTGGGCTTGTTATTTATATTGGCAC
Source organism: Solenodon paradoxus (assembly GCA_004363575.1). NCBI lineage: Eukaryota > Metazoa > Chordata > Mammalia > Eulipotyphla > Solenodontidae > Solenodon > Solenodon paradoxus. The sequence goes on from RJWH01001821.1 coordinate 50,774, forward strand.
AATAAAATAGGAATTTAAAGTAAATACACAGATATACAGACCACTCAAAAATCATATGCATATGTTTCTTTGAAAAAGAATAGAGAGAAAGCTTTTTCTTCTCTTTTAGCTATAATAAAACCATCCTCAAGATACCAACTCTCAAAGGAAAGAAGGAAGTTTGGACTGTATGTCCAATCATTGGTTTTCTGAAACCTTGGTTTTGGTGCCATAATGACACAAATTCTAATGCCTATTTTCAATATAGCTGGGATACATATTGTAATATAGAACTAAACACAGGCAATAGGGAGTTTCATTGTCAATAGTATAGTTAAATAAGTGGTCATCAGTTTTATTTAATGACTATCAGAGGACAATTTCATAGTTTTTTTTATAGCCATCAGAACCAGCGCTATTCAGAATTAAATCATACTCAGATACTGGAAGCTAATATCCCCAAATGGATATTGATCATTTTAAACAGAAAATCTTTGAGATAAAAACTGGGAAAGAAGTTATTAAGCATGGAGAATAATGATAACTTGGAAAACAAGTCAACCTGTTTGATTTTATAAAACCACCTCTCATCGGTTCCACTTTGTTTTCCTGATTTCCAGGGTGTGTTACTGTTGATTTACAGCACTTCTTCTCTGCCTACCTCTTATTTCTCTGGAAAAGCCACTTGGTCCCATGGGCAATTATGCAGACATTTTATTTACTGGCCTTTAATAATTGCTTCATTATGATCTAAAATAATTTATAAATCATAGTAAATTACCAATGTGTTTTCTACAAATGGACACTATATATTTGGAACTTGATATTCTCGTTAGGCTTTTTAAGTTCAATGCTTAGTACTTTTAGAAAGAGAATGCAATAGTTGATAGTCAGAAATAAAGGGTATGTAGGAACAGTTAGAATTCTGAAGATTATTCCTGGAAAATATATCTCCTCCCTCTTAGAAGCCCTCCCCTAGTATAATTTTAAGTGGTCTAACTTTAGACTATGCATGGTCATTAGCTGAATTCAGGGGACCATTTTTATATTCTTCCTTAATTAGTAATTCACAATGAATTTTTCTGAATTTTTGATTTCTACGTAGATTCATTATAAAGTAGAAATCATTGGCCCTTACCCAGAAATTTAAAGCTCTATTTTTCTCAGATGTATGTTGATGAAAATATTTTTCTGCTATTAAAAACATTTAGCACAAAAGTAAGTGAAAATTTTGATCAATTATAAGTTTATTACGTTGAAATATTAAGCACACTGACCTCACAGTCTTGGACTCAAATTACAAATATGTTCTAAATATATACTTAGATATTATTTCTGCTTTTTTCAGTAGAGCCCATCACTACTTGAAAATGCCTTGTCTACTACCTGAAAAAAGAAATATCCTTTACTAGCCATAACCTCTCCACATCCTCCTTTCTATCGTTACCAGATCCTTGACCCTTTCCTTTTTTCCTAAGTCCATTCTGATTAGCAAGGAGTATCTGTTGCTTGTCTCCAGCAGCTCTGGGTCAGAGCTAGTGGAGTGTGCACCTATTATTGAATGAATATGTGTCCAAGAGCATCATGGGACAAGAGAGAGGAGGCTCACACAGGAGAGGGACACACTCATTCATAATTAGTTTCATGATATTAGAACTTCTCCTCTGATTATTATAGTCAGAAGCCTTTCCTTCCACTGGATCTTCCAGACATTTCTGTTCCCACAGTTTGAGTTTACTCTCAAACTATTCTTAACAACGTAGATGCTATTAAATTTTATCATTTAATTAAAGAATGCATATACTGGTGAAATGCGAAAGTGAGAAAACTTCTTTATAAGTAGTTGAATCTTTCAGAAAGTTAATTGAATAATTGTTGACGAATTATACATCTGCATTACAAAGAAACAACCAATGGTAAATAAAATATAAATATATATTAAATATATATATAAAATAGTAAATATATGCCATTGATTCACACAATTTTGAAAGCTAAGAAGTCTAAAAAGTCCCAAGATCTGCAGTTGGCAACAAGAACCTCAGGAGACCTGCTGAGTTGCTTCAGTCTGAAAGCTGGCAAACCTGAGACTCAAAAGTCAATGTTTCAGTCTGAATCAAAAGTCCAGAAAAGACCAATATTCCACATCGAGCAGTCCAGTAGGTGACAATTTCTGTTACTCATTCTTTTCATTCTATCCAGGTCTTCAATTGATTGAATGAGATCCGCTCACACTAGGAAAAACAATCTGCTTTACTCAGTCTCCTAACACAAATGTTCATTTCACCCAGAAACATCTTCACAGACAACCCAGAATAATGTTTAGTTAAATATCTGGGTGCTCTTTGACCCAGTCAAATCGATACATAAAATAAAACACTATAGCATCATTGTGGCATTTATCCAAAAGAAATCCAAACTCAGATCCAGTGTATAAAAATTATAGCTGATGTGATTTATTTCAGAGTATAAATTATCTTTTAATTGTGATTGGATTCATATCCCTTCCCCCTAAAAAAGACACCAATGTTCTGCATTAAATATATTGGAAAAAAATGAAAATATTTTAAGGTAAAGTAAAATGATTTTCGCATACCTTATTTTTTTATGCTTCACTTTAAACAGAATCTTTTCAAATAATACACCAAATGGCTCTCTCAGATAGCATCAAATAAGAGAACTCTAGTGTATATGTACACAAAATTGACAAGTACAGTGAAAGAAATGATATATAATTATCACAACTATTTATGAGGAATACTTACTATTTCTTAAATCTATCTTTTTTCACCCTATAATATTTTTCCTATGACATACATATTTTTGCTACATGGATATTTTTGCTTTTTTTGTTTTGTTTTTAGTGTCTTCAAAGTGTTTTCATCTTATTTTAATTGTATTTGTAATTATAGTTGATGTGCATTTTTTTTATTATTTTCTTTTTACATTGTTATATGCTGCTTCAAATATTGAATTCCCACCTCAATCTGTGTGTATTTCACACCACAGTCCCACCAGAATTCTGTACCCTTTAAAGTCATCAGATTAACTAACTTCATTCCCTTGTATCTTCCCTGAAAACCTCAATCACCAGTCTTGCATCCTGTGAATTTTGTTGATTTGTCTGTTCGATTGTCTTGTTTATACGCCAACAATGAATAAAACTATCCTGTTCTTCTCTTTCTATTTTTCTGAAAATTTGACTTAGCATAATCACCTTCAATTCCATCCAGGCATGATTTCAACTTTTTTTAAATAGCTGAATAGAATTCCATTGAGCATGTGTACAACAGCTCTTTAACCAGTCACCTACTGATGGCCTGTTGTTTCCATGTCTTGGCTATTGTGATCTGTGCTGCTATGAACTTAGGGGTTCAGATAATTTTTCTGATTCATGTTTTTGTTTATGCCTAGAAGTGGGATTGCTGGATCAAATGGTAGATTAACCTTCACTTTTTGTGGAATTTCCATGCTGTTTTCCAAAGAGGTTTATATTCCAGCCAACAAGCTCTTTCAAATAGTTCTTTGTTTTCAGACTTTTTAATATAGGCCATTCTCAACGATGTAAAGTTATTTGTCATTGTGGATTTATTTTGCATTTCTTGAATTCTTAGTGGTGCTGAGCATTTCTCATGTATCTGTAGACTATCTTTTCCATAATGGTATCTATTCAGATCTTCTGCCCATTTCTTGAGTGGGTTGTTTCATTTTTATGTTGATGTGCATGAGCACTTACATGTTTTGGAGATTAAACGCTTGTCTGATGTATGTTGTGCAAATATCTTCCCCCATTAAGTAGACTGTGTTATTTCAGTGATGTTTTCTTTCACTGCACAGAAATATTTTGGTTTAATATATTTAGATTTGTTTATTTTGACTTTAGTTTCCTTTGCTATAGGTACAAATTCTTCAAAGACTTTCCTGGAATATTTTTGCCATGGAATATTTTTCCTAAATGTTCCTCTATGTGTTTTATTATTTCAGGTCTTACATTAAGTTCTTTACTATCTTTTGAGTTGATTTTGTGTGCGGCATTAACATGTAATCTAGATTCATTTTTTGCATGTGGCTGTGTAATTTTTCCAGGACCACTTGTTGGATAGACTTTTCTTACTCCATGGTGTGTTCTTAGCTTCTTTGTTAGAGATTAACTGCGTGTATATAAGTGGTTTGTTTCTGGGCTCTCAATTTTACTCCACTAGTCTGTTTTTGGTCCAATATCATATGATGGTCACTCCATAGTGTAGTTTGAAATTGGGGAGAATAATTCTTTCATTTTTCTTCAAAAAGATGAGGGCAGTTTTGACTATTTGAGGATTTTTTTTTCCTTTTTGTCCCATACAAATATTAATATTGTTTAATTTCCTTGAACAATTTTCCTGATATTTTAATAAGAATTGCATTAAATCTGTGTATTTCCCTGGATAATAAAACCATTTTAACTCTTTTGTCTTCTGATACATGAGTACAGAATATTCTTGCATCTCTTCGTAACTTCTATTTCTTCTTTCAAGGCCCTGTAGTTTTCATTGTTGAGGTCTTTACCTCCTTTGTTAAGTTTATTCCAAGGTATTTTGTCTTTGTCAGTGCTATTGTGAAAGGGATATCTTTCTTGATTTCTCTTTCCTCTACTTCATTGTTTACATATAAAAATGTTACTTAGTAGATTTTCTTTATCATTTGCTAGTTTTACCATGATGTGCCTTTTTACATAGAGACACTTCAGTATTTTATCACTTTCTTGCACTTAAATGGTTTGTTTTGTGGCATATTTTGGAATTTCCCTGCTTTCATGTCTTAAAAAAATTCTTTGTTCCTTTCTCCCTCTGCTCACCTTCAGGGATGCCAATTATCCTTACACTTTTCCTACTCATTGTACTTGAATTTTCACACAAGGTTTCTTCATTTTCTCTTCATCTTTTTTTCTCTCCACTCATCCATAAGCATTGCCTTTATATTTTTGTCTAATTTTTGAGATTTCTTCCTCTAGAAGATGAAGCCTGTTTATGGAAATTTCCATGTTTCTCTTCAATTCATTAACTGTATTTTTCATACTTAGCAGTTTTTCTTGTGCTTTCTTTATAACCTCAGTCTCTTTAATGAAGCAGTCCTTATAATCTGTTACTTCTTTTCTGAAGTCTTGGATTTGTCTTTGGGTAGTAAATTGTGCATCCTGCATATCGTTCAACTTTTTTTATACAACTAACATTTTGAATTATTTATCTGTTATGCTATTATTCTATTATTCCATTTATGTCATTAACTTTTTCTCTCAGGGACTCCTGCTCACCTCCATTCTTTGAAACATTTGTGTTTTTCTGGGGAAGGAGTAGACATGGATTTTGGCATGTCTTGCCTTCTCTTCCCTTATTGACACTGAAGGTATTTTTTCATTTATCTTGTTTGCTTCTTAGGCGATGGCTACCGTGGCCTGTTGTGTGCGGTCATCAGCTGTATGCTGTGTGGATTCCTGTGCAGGCTCACTCCACACTGGCAAGCTGGGCTGCTCAGCTCAACAGCAGGCAGAGTCCTCAGCAGGTATGATTACTCAGTTCAGAGGACACTGGATCACTCAGACTTGTAGTCTGGGGGATCCTAGCCACTCTTCTGCCACAGACTTATAAAGCTTGGGCTGCTCCTCTTCTAACACTTCCCCCTAGTACACATGGGGCTAAGAGTTCACTCTTGGTCTCTATTTGCTGTTTTAAAGGACACTCAACACCTGAGAACATACATAATGGTCATTTGGGTAATTTCAATCATCAGATGACTCCTTCTTTACTACTGATTTCTGAGCAGTGTTAGAAAAAGTTATATAATCATACCAGCTGACACTGCAACCACATTATGTAACAGCTGGCATATCAAGACTGCTGGGCACTCATCTATCTCTTGTTGACCCTAACTTCATGCAATTTTTGTATACATGTAGCTTGCTTTTTATGATCTCATAAAATCACCAAATATGTGTGTATCCCACTTACTCTCTGCCTATGGGAGTCTTGCCACCTACTTGAGAAAATAAAGACCATATATTAAGAATTACCTCAGTTTCTCTTAGTTCTACCACAGCATGTTATCTCTCTTTGTCTCCTACTTTCCTTTTCCCTTAGCATTTTATTTTCTCTCTCCCTTAACAATTTCATTGATCCTTACAACATAACAGCATGCAAGTCTCACTTTCAGATTACTCTGATGTTGTCATTTTGTTACTTGGGTATCCTTAACAAGATTTTTTGGTTTTGCTTTAAATGTAAACTTTTTTTTATACCCCTTAAGAGTTCCTCCAATTTTATAAAATGTTGTGACTCCTTCAAGTTATCTGAATGGTGGTCTTTATTCTTGCTATCATTTATTCAAGTCAAAATACATTGAAAGTGCTCTTTTTCCACTTTCCTATACTAAAATTTCAAAATCTTTTATTGTATGGAGTCTCCCACCCTATCAAATTCTTCTATAATGCATTCACCGTGGCCATCTCAGTTATGAGTTTATTCTGTTCTAAAGCATTTTCCTGCTTTTCCAAATGACAGGGTAAATGAAAGATCCTTGCCAATAGATTTCTTAAATGATAGCATTGTTGCCAGGATAGTCTCCTGAGACATTCTGCTTTTACTCAGACAGGATCTAAGTTCAATAGACACTGACTCCCTGAGGGTCACACCTGCCAGCTGTCACCAAATGCTTCCAGGTGGACATCTCAACTAATGGACAGTGCTATTGGAGGAATTGGAATCCAATTACAGTGCCTCTCAGCAGTGACAATTTACCTTTCTTTCAGGAACGGGAGGACAAAGTGCCAAATGCAGCAGGTTGCATATTTTTGCTCATAAAATACATAATTTGTCAAAATCATTTTTTCTAAAGACTTTAATGGAAATATTTGGCAGGCTTTTACACTAATGATTTCCATATTAATTCACTATTCAGTTGTTCTATTCTATACCCTAACTCTTTTTATCTCTCAGGTAATGCTTTCTTTTTATTATTATGAATTACTTAACTCAGGAATTACTTAACAAGGAAAAGGTTGCTACATTTATAAGAAAAGTGCTCTGCACACCTTTGAATGGCCTGGGTTGAATTTAGTAATAAGTGGCTGGATAAATTATGAAACAATAGTTAATATTGGATATATAGATCCAGAATAATGGAAGAAAAAATGTAAAAAGCAACGGAAATAGGAAAAAACATTTTTCAAAGTTAAGAAAATCTCTTCTGTCAAACTTACTAGGAATGATTTCCAAATTTTTAGAAATATTGAAATATCATTTATTTTGATACTAAATTTTATTTTCTTTAAACATTTCAAAAATTTATCCTCAAACAGAAAATAAAAATTTTAGTACACCTCTTATTCTCAGGAGAATTTTAGTTGCCAAATTAATAAAAGGATAGGAAGGGGAGATGTGTTTCAAGAGAAAAAAAAATCATCTCCCATATATATAGACAAGGAGTGCAGGTTCTTGGGTTCTGAAATCTATGTGAATGATATTAGTAGTCACATTAAAATTCATATCACATTGCAAATTTGTTTTTACTGAAAATTGCTCAGCTAGATCTTGTATTAGTCAGATTTTAAGTAGCACTTCTTTTGCCTTCAAAATGCAATAATGAGTCCTACTGAGTCATCAAATTCATTTTATTTTCAGTTTAACCTCTCAAAACTCTATTGCCAGAAGAGTAGGGAGCCCAGATGAAACTACTCTATTTTCTAGTCAAGCTCTGGCTATCTGCCCTCTGGTTATGCAAAGTCTTCTATATTCTCCTTGCCAAAGGTAAGCCAGTCAAATTTCAAAGTCATAACAGTTTCCTTCTCCTTTGCTGTCTTTGCCCTCAAGATAGTCTCAAAGGGGTTTTACTCACTGCAATATGATACTAAAGTTGTATAGGAGTGATATGGTAATTGGATGCAAGCTACAGTTAAGGCCTAATGAACATTATGTTTATGAAGAATGTTGCTCTGATTTCTAAAAGCACTTTGGTAAATTATACAAATTAAATATTCATTACTTTGTACTTCATTAGTTCACATTTGGAACACTTTTTCTTCATTATAATAGCCTGGAGTAAAAGCTTTTTATTTTTTTAATACGTTTTTGTTCTTTCTTTTTTCCTTCAGAAATGCTTTACTTCCAATATTACATTAAAGCTGTAATTTTCAGATGGGTGCTGGTGGGGGACAGCACAGTGTATAATCCAGAGGGTGTAAGGCTGATGTATGAATGGAAAATCAACTAACGGGCAAAACCTGAAATTTCTAAGATCAAGGACCCCCAAAGAGCAAGGACCCCACCTTAGCAACCTGGGTCTAGGATACACCTCTACTCAGGCTATTTTTGCTTCAGGGAACCTGGACACACCCATGAAAGGAGAAGCCAACCCCCGCCCCCCCGCCTCTCTCTCTGTATATATATGTGTGTGTGTGTGTGTATATATATATATTTATATATATACATATGTGTGTATATATATATATATATATATATATATGCAACAATCCATCTTGCCTGTGTGAGATGCGGGTAACACATGTGGTTACACATGTGTGCATTCCCTTGCTGTAACTTTCCTGGGCTGCAGGGAGCTAAAACTTGCTATTTTGCTTTTAATAAACTTGCTGTGTGATCCTGACTAAACAGCTCTCTGCACGAATTCTTTCTGGATGGACCTAGTGTCTCATCAGTGTGTCTCAGCTCACCCTCACCAGCATCAGGTATAATCAGTCTTTTCTTTTTAAAAAGGCTGCATATTTATTTCACATCAAGAAAGTGAATGTGCTTTTTATTTGCAGTTCTGATTAATAGTCAACATAAAAATATATAAACTTTCAACCTGTTTTTACTCACAGCTTACTTACTGCTCTTATTTTCATTTTAAAATTACTATTTAATAGGGAGTAAACTTGGTATTAAGTTAAAAGTACAGCAGAGTTATAAAGAATGTTTATTTCCATGCTGGAATAACTTTGCCATGATTTATTAGTTATCAGATTCTGAGAAGTTAAAAATCCTTTAAGTAGTAAGGTTGTTTGTCTGAGATAGGTGATAAATAGATACACTTCCTTGGCCTGTGGAAATTAAAATAGAAAAAGAATTATGATTGGAGCAACTCCTTTGCACTTGTGAATACCCAAGTCAGCTAAAATGTATTCTTTCCTCTATGTATTCGGCAGATGTGTCTCCATGAAATACTGAAAATAAGTATCCATCCTAAGATCTTATCAATTGAGTGTTTATTGCAAGCAGTCATGGAGATACACCTTCAAAAAAATGAAAACAGGTGATTTAAAAATGTACTTGTAGACAAATTAAACAGCTCCAGATTTTTAGTTAGATTTTTTTAAGATTTGCACAAATGGGAATCAATGGTTAGTTCTTACCAAAAGACAGTGGGCAGAGAAGTGAATTCTTCAGTCTGCCTAAATTGAAATAAAGTATTTAAATTTTAAGGAGCACTGAACTAGAAGACAGAAGACTTAAATTTAAGTTTGAGATGCATCGTGTAGTCTTACGGTCTCCCTAAAATCCCTTAATATCTTTGAAAATTAGTGATCTATCTGATAAATCTCTGAGAATACCTCTTATTCACAGTGAACATAGAGTGAGATAAAATTTTAAGCATAAGATATTTTATAGGTTAATGTATTAAAAATCTGAATCTTGAACTTCAAAATTTCTGCATATTGAGATATCAGCAATAAAAATATTAATTTCCAACATTCAAAGTGAAGAGAGAATTGTGGTTCAGGCAGTTAATGAAATGTTATTTCCTTTTCTTGATTGTTACCCATGACATATAACATTCTATCACCACACTTCAGCAATATGTTCATCATAGCTTTTAAGTGAAAGCTTATTCATTATTCTTTTTCTCCTAGTATTTTTAACAGATTTTGATTCTTTAGAGAATTTAAAGAAAATAATAAGATCATAAAAATAACCTTCTGTCTTGAAAGAAAAAACAAAAGGAAACTTAGTGGATATTAAATCTACTTATTTCAAAATTAAAAGACAATCCAGAGAATGTCACGCAGTAAGGAAAAGAGAAATACAGTAAATCAAGCAGCTTCGAATGAAAAATAGGAAATAGACATAAACTAGAAAGCGTGTTGGCAATAGATTATTTTCTTATTGTAGTTATTGGTGCTGGAAAAGAAGTTCTTGAAAGTAACTGAGGGAAAAAGGGAAAAGTAAAAACTCTACTTCAGAAAATTCTATAAAGAATCAATTGTGATAGCACTCTCTTGCATGTGTCAAAGAAAAAAATACTGAGAGAATCTTAGAATGAGAAGTGCAACCTACAAATATATTCTGATCTGTTATAAGGAAACAGTACATAATTTGTCAGCCATTTTCATCTGAGGGCAACATGGTAATTAGAAAGAGTCTAGAAAATGAGGAAATTTTAAGTTAAAAAGGTTAGGAAGCTTCCTGTAGGTAAGAGTGACAGGATAGAATAAATATTAGGACAAGCATAGAATTAAGCAATAATACCTATTCCTGATCTCTATCAATCAGTGTTCACTCTGGCATTAAAACTTGTTTAAAATTCATTTTATTCAGTGAGCTTCTTCAGAAAAATCACTGAAATATTAGAGCAAGATGCTTCAAGTAGTTCATCCAGTCATCCATTCCTTGAGTTCTTTCAATAACATTTAGTCGACTGAATGTCTGGCTTACATGTAGGTACTTCCAGGGATGAGATATTCACTGTTTCCTGAAGCATCATGTGCCACAGTGGAATTTTGCATGTTAGAAAAGTCTTCTTTGCATTAAGCTGCAATTTATCTTCTAGAGTTTCTTTCCATTGGGTCTACTCTAGCCTCTTAGGATTGTAGTAGCCCAGGCCTGCCAGTTCTGCTCACATATACTCCTTACTTTTTTAGACTAATGTATTGACCATGTTTTTACACAAAGAGCATATACTGTGTTGTAAATTTATCCTTTTTATCCTTACAGTGGTAATAGAGCCCCCAACCCCACCCCTAACCTGTATGTTTTGAAGTCACCACAGGTACAAGATTCTGTAGCAAATACACATCTCAGTTTCCTGGGAGGAAGGGAATTAACCTTTGACAAAGTCTGTGATATGTCAAGGATATTCCATAGATCATGTCATTCAATCATCTTACTCAATTAACCCTATAAAATAGGTACTGATTGATACATTTAAACAAATAATCAGTTTTATCCTTTATACTAAATACTATACTGTATTTTTATTTTTCCAGGTACTGATTTTCTATGTGTGCTTGAATTCCATAATGTTTATTCATATTTGTGTTTTTTTTTATATTTGCCCTTTAGAAGTGCATTCCAATTCTTCAAATGAGGCAAGATTTAAATAAAATAGATGGTGTTTTAAATTGGCATTTCACAGATGTGGTGCTGAAGCTCAAAAAGGGTGAATAACTTGACCAAGAAATGATAAACTCAAGAAAATGAATTCTCAGTAACTGAACTCTTGATAATCTGGTTCATAAACCCAAAGTCTCATTTCCTACTTTGAATGGGAGATCTATGTGGAAGGATAATTGATGTTCACCATTGCACAAAGCGTTAAAGATCAAGTCACAAATCAAATCACACATCAAAAGATTGCTCAGAGACACCAAAAATGAATGATGCCAAAATGATATTTACAAAAGCAAAAGATAGTTTGCTCATTTTCTTTACCTAGACATACTTCAAACTAAAGAATTTTCAGATATCCTCATTAAAATTATAGGACCAGATCTCTTAGGTATTTTTGAAGTTTGACTATCCTGCTTTTAATTTTTAATTTTTTTCTAATTGTTACCATCCATAAACCTGCATTTTCATTAACAGGGTTTCCTAACATTACAATTACAAAACACGCTAAATTAAATATAGTTAAAACATGTGTTTTTTATTCAGGACAAAATTCTGCTAATATTTAAAAATACATTTTTTTGTGTGGTAGAATCTTTTTGGTTTTCCTTTCATGAGAAGAAATTGTATCACCTCGTTGCCAAATAATAGTGATGTGCTTTGAGACATGGAGTCCTGGTCACATCCTGTGACAGGTTTAAGATATTTCCCTTGACGAAAACAGATGATTAACTCTCTGGTGGAAACAAGACCTAGGACCAGGGGCAACAGGACCCTAGAGGCCAAGGATAGAGGACCTGCTGAAAGAAGCAGGTCTAGGGAATTAAAAAGCTCACCATCATAAGGCCACAAAACTGGGACTGAGAAGGAGCTGGTCTATGGGGACTCTTACAATCAGAAGGACTGAGGCTGAGATGCCAGTGACACTGATTTCTCTGGTAAAACTCTAAGCTTTCATAGTCTGTTGTATAATCTTATGGAATTCTAAAATCAAAGGACCTTTCTTAAAATATTACTTCTTAGTGTCGTGTATTAAAAAGAAGCAAATTTGAGGTTCCTTAGAAGGCAAGACGGGAATAAGGAAAATTATGTAAGCAAAGCACCATATTTGCCTGAGAAACTGAACCACAGGACAAACGGGGAGCAAAGCCAAGTCTCCTGATGGGCTATCTATATATTGGTCTGAATTTAAAGTTGTGACAGTCTCCACTGAATTGTTCAAAATATGATCATAATAAGTCAAGTTTCCAAGTGGATATGTTATCGGCTATGTAAAATCAGGGACACATAGTTTTAGAAAAAGATAAATATGAGAATTTTTTATACTTACATTGATAAAAAATACAACAAATAGACAACATATTCATTTCACATTTCATAATTGTGCAAACGAACAATAAATGAGCATAAAATGGTTCTTATAGTCATTATAGAACTAGTTGTTACATATATTGAATTTTTTATATTAAGTCTCTTTTGTATTTGAGTCAGCTTATTTTAGCCTCTTCAAAATTAATTTAAAAATCAAATTTTTAAAATATGTTTCATGGAAAATCATTTGAAATTTTTAAAGTCTTCTGCTATTAAGGTTCAAAAATATATAGTAATGTATATTAGCTATGTTACTCTCTAACATACAGAATTAGAAAATAATAATTTTAAGTAGGTTCAGTTCACTAGTGTTAAAAAACTAATCATTGTTTCTTTCCATTCTTATATTTCTTAGTCATATATATATATGTGCATATATACACACACACACACATATACATATGTTATCCTGAGTATTAAGTTCTTGGAGTTAAATTTTGAGAGGAATACAGATTTCTCAGGTTTGAACTCAAATGTGCAAATAGTGTTAATTTAATTTTCTACAATTGTATAAATTGTATTTACTTTCTATCTTGACAACTCCCCCTATTCAACCTAATAGTAGCAATTAATCTTTGTAAATTCAGAGTAAAAAAAATGACAATTCAGACTTTTCTCGGTCAATTTACACTTTTTTCTAAGTCAGTCTTTTTTTTTTTTTTTTTTTTTTGAGGAGAGTTTCAGGCAGGAATGAAGGAGCGCAGAGGAAGAGAGGGGAAAAGCACTTTATCTTATTGTTTATTTAATTGTTCACCCCCGTCCCAGACCTTGAACTGGGGACCTTACTGCGTATGTGGACTGCACTGAGCCTCAGCTCCACCAGGATGTACCTCTAAGTCAGCTTTTATTTCTCTTGCAGCCTGATGAGTATCATTTAGGTTAGCTGCCTCTGGTCAAGTGCAGACCACATACTTCCCAAAGACCTGGGTTTGTGTCCAGGAGTAGGGTGATAGGGGTGGGAGATGGAACAACCAAGATGAGCAACTAAATAAAAAAGAAATAAAATGCTCATATCTCTTGTCTCTTCCTGCTTATCTTCCCACTCACTTTCATTCCTGTCTGTACTTTTTCTTTAAAAAAATTAAAAAATTCTGTCATAAGTTTGTCTCTGCCATGAATTTCAAAAACCATTAGATGATTAAGGATTTACTGGATCTTTTTAAGTATCTTGATTTAAAGGACTATATATAATTAAACATTTTAATCCAACCAGTTTTGTTATTAAACTCTTACTAACCAGTAACTGTATAGATAACTTCTGAATTATAAATAATTTCAACTTAAATATGATATTGTGCTCCCTTGGTTGTAAACAATGTTATTCCTACCACAAAAAAATATTTCAAATCTGTTTGCAAACCTCTGCATAAACTCTTCGCTGATATTTAGAAGAAATCTTTTCTTTCTTCATGCTAGTATGATTTTAAGTAGAGGAATCAGTCTTACAGACAGAAATATACTCTCTGGAATCCAGTTATTAGACAGTTTTCTTGCCATCTTGAGTTTTTCCATAATACTTGCACTATCACTTATTAGTGCATTATTTCTATTATTATAAAGATCACTTCTTTAAAGGAATGACTTTTTTTATTTCAAATTAACCTATGTAAGGAAAACTGACCCTGGATTTTTAAGATTAGGACTTAGAATTTCTGTTCCATAATATAAAAATAACTTTGCTAGCCTCTTTCTTGGTTATCGATATTAGGTAATTCCTTAATAAATCAGTCATAAATCCAGCTTTACATTTCTCAGAGTACTTTTCACACAAATACTCTCCTCCCTGCAAAAAACAAAAAACAAAAACACACATGCAATTCTGATATGTCCAAAATTAGATTAAATTACTATGGATTTTTAAATATTTTCTATGTGAAAAATCACTTATGATGGGAATATGCTCACCGAAGTTAATATACGAGAGGTATCTAGAAAATTGATAATGAGTTTACCTTAAGACCTGACAAATTCACATCTAGGTAAATACCTTAAAGAGTCTCAAATATGTGCATAGAAGGCACTTGCAAGGATGGCATTGAAGCATTATTCCAATGGTGAAAACCTGATATATTCTGATTAATTTTCAATGGAGGAATAAATGGAATATCGATGCTATAAGCATCAAAAATGAACTTGATTTATATATATCAGTGTAATAAATTTAAAAAATGTCATGACAAGTGGAAAGCACATGCTTCAGTTTCAGATTATACAAAGAGTGATGCAAATTACATGTATTTAAAAAGAGAAATAGCAGTAACATATTACCCATGTATATATACATATGTATAATGTATATATAATGTATAATGTATATATCTATATATGATAGAAATTAAATTCTTCAAAAATATAAAACATTTTTGATCATATATTTTTTGTCTTTTTAAAAAATCTAATGTATTTCAAGCATTTAGAGCTCTACCCAACATACGATAGATGTTTTCTAAATATTTACTGAGAAATATATTCATTCATGGTAGTGATTGCCTGGTAAAGGGTCCAGAAAGATGTTAAATAGGGAGTTAGAAACAGGAGCTTCAATGATATCTATACTATAATTTCCTTTTATTTAGAAGGAAAAATCAAGAGAGAGAGAAGGAAGAAAAAGACTTCTAAATATGAAAAAAGTTAATAAGTTATTATCATTTATTGACATCAATGGATGCCTCTTAAACTATCCCTATACTATTTTGTAAAATAAGTGGCCTTTGACAGATGAGTGGAGAAAGAAAAAATGGTAGATAACAGATAGATAGATAGAAAGATAGATCTATATATCTCTAATTTTATATATCAATATACACATACATACAATTAAATACTAATCATCTAAAAAAAAGTATGAAATTCTGCCATTTGCAGCAATGTGAATGGACCCAAAGGGTATTAATCTTTGTGAAATAAATCAGATGGAGAGAGACAAACATCATATGATTTCACTCATATGTAGTACACAGGGAAACTAAACAAATAAACTAAATAAAGTGAAAATAAACTTGTGAACTTAAAACCAAATTAATGGTTATCAGAAGGGAAGAATGAAGACAGATGGGCAAATTGGGTAAAGGAAGTCAATTATATGGTAATGAATTTGATTTAACATAGTGTGATGCTCTCAGTATATACAGATACTGATTTAGAAAGATGCACACCTGAAATTGTAAAAAGTTCAAGTGCTTTGTTACATCAATACAAGGTATTTATAAAAAAATTTTGAAAATATAAAAATGCAATCTCAGAAACTGGAATCATATATCTGAAAGTCATATGCCTAGAAAATATAAAAATGCAATCTCAGAAACTAGAATCATATATCTGAAAGTCATATGCCTAAAAAATTAATAGGAAAAATTTAAGGTAGTTCAGTGGAGATACCCGCATCCTTAGCTATAAACCCTTGGTGCTCTTATAATTATTTTTTAGTTGTTTCATGTAT
Organism: Solenodon paradoxus; assembly: GCA_004363575.1. Lineage (NCBI taxonomy): Eukaryota > Metazoa > Chordata > Mammalia > Eulipotyphla > Solenodontidae > Solenodon > Solenodon paradoxus. The sequence continues at coordinate 66,917 of RJWH01001821.1, forward strand.
ATTTATTTCGATAATGAACATTTAGTTACATTGTGAACAATCAGATAGAACTTCTCCATCTTTATTTTTCTGTTTCTCAATCTCCTGAATCAGATTATGTGGCTCCTAGAGTCAATTACACAAGTAACAAACTGTTGCTCAGTACATATTGAACTTTGCTTCCTCATTTGAAAATCAGAAACACATAAAGACATCCTTTAGAGTCCTCACATTTAAGATTTAAGGATTTCAGTTTATGTTTCTTTTGAGTTTTAAAATCTGACATTAATTTTTCTATGCATATTTCTATTACATGCACGTTGGACCTTCATGAGAGTATGAAACATACTCTCCCTACAACACTGCACAATGCACAGGAAGACATAATAAACATTTGCTTTTTTAAGTAAATGAATTCTAAAATGCTAATTAAAATTTTAAAAGAATAAAATCTAATGTCAGTTTTGTATATTCATAAATGCCGAGAAAATTTAAGCCACAAAATGAGTCTATTCATTGAATTGTTTGCTTACAACCAGTCCATGATGGGATGCATATTGTTTTGTCTTAATGTGCAATGTATTGATTCAAACATGCATATTTCCTCTGTGAAATAATAGATCAAAGGGTGGGTAATTCAGGAGTCTTCCCCATCTCTGACATGATTCTTTTTGAAGTCAGTGCAAGGTAAACCTGTTTCTGTGTAACTTTTAAGTTCTATTTCAACAGCCCTGCTTGAAAATCCAGTTACTATGGTGATATGTACCGCTGCAAATAATCTTCTCAACAACTGAAGTTATATCCTACTCAGTAAAAAGTGCTATCTATGACTTAATGGTTCAGTAAAAGGCCGACCGACAGCTCTACGGTCTCATTTCCAACTGAGAGGTTTTTAATAAGCAGTTTGAGCTCATGGAAGCTGAGAAGACAGAACAGGGTCTGGCTAAATTTAGCAGAAACAGTCTTAAAGGGCACTTTCTGGACAGATCAAATATTGTATAAATTAGAATATGCTGAATTGACTTGCAAGTATTTGACTCTTTGTTTGAAACAATGGAAGGAGAAACAGACTGTGCCCTGGGTCTTTCAAAACAAAAGAAAACTGACATATTGGAAGCAGATGCCTTTCCCCCAATGTGATTCTCCAGTAAAGAACCCCAATTCAGTCTGCTACTCCACCAGCTGATCTTCCACTAGCCTCTGGAAGCTGTGTTTCCGTCTCTCAGTCTCTTAGAAAATAAGCGGGTGGGGAGTGGAAGAATAGCAAGTCTTCTGTTACTGCTGAGAAATTATTTTCTTGGTATTTAAGAGGGCCACTCTGCATGCACTTTCCTTAAATACATATTACTTTACATAAAGATTAAGTTCAGTTACAGCGCGTGTTATTGTTAGGTAGGAATGGATTGACTTGCTGCATTAATAAATACCCTCTAGATCCTATTTGTATGACAAATTGAACCATTAGTTTTGAACACCTCATTGAAAATGGATTTTTTTTAATTGTTAAATTAAATAACTGTAAACTACTAAAAGGACAAAGGCTGTTTTCATCATCTTCAGACACATCCAGCAATCAGCCTGTCTCCAACCAGCATCATCACAGGCACATGGTGTTTGAGAGTGTTTAGGGGTAAATAAGATAAGGGGATAAGACTTGAATAAATGTAATCTGAAAATGTTCAGGTATGAAAAACATTTCCTGATATGTTACGTAGGGTTATCAAAGTTCATTTTTAGCTTTTTTCAGGAGATAGTTTTCTAAAGCCCATTAAAACTCCCATGAAGATACCAGTAAGGAAAGCAACAAAGCTATATGTACATACTGTAAAAATTATGATTATAATCATGGGCTACAAATTAACAGGGTCACAGTCTGTAATAAGAACATCTGATGACATAAGCATTAACATCTTAAATTAATATCTGCTGTGAGATAACTACACGGCTTGAGGCGAAACACAGGCTGCAGGCAATCAGTCCTCTAGTGTGCACTTTTGGCAAAAGACCTGAATCAGCAAATATTTTTATCATTAGAGGGTACTTCTACCTTGGAGATTATAGTTTTAATTGTGATCTCTATTTATAATTACTAATCAAAATGTTATGAACCAGAAAATAAATCATATGGTATTTTTTTTACTTTGGTAAAAGATTTAGGTTTCATTTTGTGTTTATATGTGGGTGGGTGTGATTTTTTTTCTCCCCAAGACTGGCTATAGAATTTGATTCTACCATGAGTCTATGTTTATTTAAAATGTTTTCTAAGTTGTTAAATTATAAATAACTTGATCAAAATGCTGATATCTTGTTAATTAAGGTCTATTTTTCTCAAATCAGCTAGAGTCTTTGAAGCCAATCTATTTTTTTTTTTAAAGATGAAGGAAGCAGGCAAAAATGAAAGCAGGTAGACAGGTGGGCAGGCAGTCAGGAAGGGTTCAACATAGATTATGTGTTCATTTTTCAACATACAATAATAATGTGCAAGTGTACATTTGCAGTGCTTCACAAATTTTAATGACAATTTTATTCTTTCTTTTGCTTACCTTGCTACATGCATTTCATATTATTGAATCCACGCCTCAGTTGTGTATACATCGCACCGTACCCACCACCTAATTCCTAAAGCCATTGACCTCCACCTCGTCCTACTTGCCTGACAGCTTTCTAAACTCGAGCATTTCAAGTGCTTGGGATGAAACAGAACCTCCCAGACAATGGCATGTTTGGGCATAACAGGTTCATATCCTATCTACTTACAATAAAGACACAGGCAAGAATATGGTCCCACGTTTATGTGAGGAAAGGACTATAACTGCATCAACATCCCCTTTTTTTCAAGTTAGATTGAAAAAAAAAAAAAAACAGCCTCTGACAGAAAAGGAAAGTGCTTGTCTGGTGCTTGAGTTAAGAATGGGGTCGGCACGAGGCCTTGTTGTAGACTCGGAGTGTATTTTATATCATTTGCATCTCTACTGAACACATTTAATCTTTATGCTCAATTTTTCCTCCAGTTGTTTGTTAAAGTTAGAAAACAGAACTCTATTTAAGGGTCTTATCTACATGTTCTGTCATCTTTTAAATTTCTGGATCTATTCTGATAGATGCCTTTTCCCTTCACTATGAGTCATATGTTTCCTTTTTCTTTGATACTAGACACTGTAGTTTTGACCTTTTTGGCCCATGATGTCAAGAAATATGTCCTTCCTATTTTCCATCTTTATATCTCTATGTTCTGGCACAATTGCTGACTCACAGTGAAGACTAATAAATGTTTAAATAAATATGAGAGAAAAGGACAAAACTCAATAACCTAATTATTCCATTCTTAGTGGGGCAAAAAAAATTTCTTATAATGCCTGCATCATAATTCCTTTTAAAGAAGGAAGCATCTCTGTTGCTCTTTGTTTGGGTGTAGATGATGAGACTCACAAGACTCAAGTTACCAAGAGATAAGGCAATAATAGACACACTTAAACTGCTTTCTCTTATACATGATCAGGGAATTTAAGGGTAAATTTTGAATAAAGAAGGAGGAATAAAAGAGCAGAGGGAGATGGGATAACTAGAAGTGTGATGGTGTTTGAATGGCATTTAACATCAGGAATGACTAAAATTTTTTGCATTAATAAGGTGCAAATCTACTGTCTTCCAAATATTCAGCAAAATTTGCTGCTTCCATGTCTTCTGCAAATATTTTGCTTTCCTGAAATACAATGAATGAACTGTCATATATATATATATATATATATAACATGATGCCAAAGCAGGGCAAAAGAAATAACCAAAAGGCATAAAAGAAAACAAGGAGTCAGTGGCAGCAGATAATCGAAACCAAACTGGTCTTGAGAATGTGTTTTTCCTTACCCCAGTAATTTTCAGTAATCTTAGGAAAGGCATGGAAATTTCCTCAGGGCATGAATTAGAGGTTCATTCCAATTGTATTACTACCTAATAGGCTAAAGAGATCTTGTTGAAATATGAGCTGCACCTAGATCTATTAGGCGACACCTCCTCATTTTCACCAAATAGAAGTGTTTACTTCTATTACCATCATGAAAAGCAGCTATAATCATTAATTTCTCCAGTTCTACTTCCAACAGTTCTAATATATACTATTTCCATTCCTCTTCATTTTTAGCTGCTGTTTTCTACTAACTAACCTCTCATCACAAACATTTATACTTACCAGATGGTAATTTGTTCCTTTCCTTTTCTGCCTTCACACTCCCTACACTGTGCACTGTGGAAACACTGAGTGCAATAAACATTTCAGCTGTTCAAAAATTATTCTAAAATTTATGGCAGAGTTACTCAATTTAGGAAAGACAGCACAGATGTATCAATGCAAATTAAAATTAAAAATACCAATTAACAGGACCAAAGTTAGCAGCATTACTTCATGTTTTGTTTTCTGCATCGCTCTCACTTTCATATTAGTAGCAAAACAAAGGATGTTTGAAATATAATAGGATTGTTGACCACTGTCTTCATGACAGACTTTGAGACTTCATTAACTAACCCCAGTGACTTCTCCAAATGATAATGTATGACACATTTTAAGAATTATTTTAAGTACTTTAATAGAATAGTTAACATGCCTGAATAATTAACCCTGGGCATGATGTATAGAATTTTCTTGGAGAAGGCTTCATGGAAGAGGTGACATTTGAATTACATCATGAAGGGAGAATAAGAGTTTTTCAGACAAATAAGAAAGGGAAAGATTCTGAGTAGAGAAAAATACTGCATTCGAAGACTGAAAAAACATGAAAAAACTGTCCTTTTTAAAGAAAGGAAAGATATAGGTATAAATGAAGGTGAGCGAGGCAGGTAGGCAGAAGAGAGGAGGAAGAGCATGTATTTATTTTATTTAGCTGTTTCTAATGCTTATTTCCCTAAACCCTGAACACAAACTCAGGTCCTTGGAGTGTATGTGAACTGCTCCAGAAGTAGGCAGCTGACAAAACCACTACTCCACTAATGTGCCCCTAAGTGTCTTTTTTATATAGTAAGAAGTTCAAACAAATTTGTAACACATAGAGATATCATAAGGGCATGTTGTTGAAGGGTTTATCCCAAAGAAGACAATCTTCAGGCAAGATTGTGAATTCTTTTAGACATTTTTTTCTGCCATGCTGTGATAAAAATATTAAAACACAAAAAATAAATACTGTAAGTTGTGTATTTTGTGTCTAAAATTTCTCCAAGTTGTCGAATTGCCCATGACAGATTGCTATTCCAAGATCCAGAAAAGCCCTGATCTTCACCCACTCCCTGTCTCAGACAGCCATTTGTTAGACAACTTGCCCAGTCTGATGACAACCTGTATACTGCTCTCCCTCCAGAACTAGTCTCTAGCGCATGCCTTCTGTTCATATTGATCGTGATCTCTGAAAGAACTTTATGCTGTCCTCTTACCAGCAGCCTTGCACACGTCCACCTTGGGTTACATCAGCAGTTAACTTACCTACTATGTTTCCACGTCCCCTAGAATTTGTCGGAGACTGGGATCACACAATTAGCAATAAAAAGTCAAATGATGCTTTCAACAAAGATAAAATGTGTTGGAGTTATCAAACTATTAACATTAAACATTTTCTTATTAAATAGGATCGTAGTAGTCATTGCAAAATTACATTTCCACGAAAGCCAGATAATAAAATGAGCAAATTTTCTCATGATAGGCCTATGAATATAAGTTTTATAAATTAATTGTGGGTTTCAGAATATATTTAAACACACAAAATCTAGTAAACTGTTTCAAACTTTTCAGAATTAAATATATGTCGAATATCCATCTTTTCCATCCACATACACCCTCCCAATTCTGAGAGAATTTCATTAACCAAAATAACATGAGAAGCCAAAGAAAGAGGAAGAGAAGGAAGAGTGTGGTGTAAGATAACAAATGCGAGTACTCATTACTGAACTGCAATACAGAATAATATTAAATTTAAATCCCCATAGCATGAGAGATTTGCATGATATCAAGAAGTCATTTATTATTAGTTTTTCTGCATTTATAGATAAATGAAGCTAGGAAAAATGTCCATTTTCCCAGCAGCAAATTTTCTAACTACAGTGTAACGGTAAGCTATTGAATTGAAGAGTGTTGCCCACTTTAACTAGTAGTTTTGAATATAACTTGAGTAATCAGCATGAAACAGTATTCTTAGACACTTTCATTGTAATCAGCATGTCATTGTTAAAATATTGTGGTACCCAAATAAAGTAGAGTCTCCTCATTCTTAATAATAAGTGCTTGGGAATAAATTATAATAATTTCTAAATGCATGAAGGACAGCTTTGCAAGATTGCATCTTTCTCCTAAGAATGATAAGAAAATCACTAATGAGTCCATTAGACATAGTCCATTAGAGGTGACAGGACAAAGATCTCTTGGAGACCTCATAAAACAGAGACAATCTGCAGGATTAATTTAGTGTCCATTCAGTTTTCCTGTGCTCAAATGGGAAATGAGCTTTGAGTGACAACTTTATTTAGCAAGTCAAAGACTGCTGAAAATTTTATGAAATGGTGCAGCTTACATGTAAAACAGAGCATAGTTTTATTAAGAGAGTTTGGTATGATACAGTGAAAAATTTGAATAAGTCTCATTAGATATCAGTTACAAAAGGCATGAAATATAAATTACTGCAAGCTTGATCTGCATGAAGTTGACTTTGTGTTTTAATAGTAAGCTTATCACTATATATTTATTAATAAGGAGATCATTTTGTCCTATCTCCATTTTTACTCAATTCAGTTGAAATCATAACAATTCCTATTAGTTAGACTTCATTTAAATCTATCAATGACTGTTTAGACATTAATCCTTAGAAATTTATTCAAAGCTGTAATTCTTAGTTTTTAGAGATTTTGCTTCATTCAATAACAAGTTCTTTAGTTAAGAAAATAAATTTCATATATAAAAATACACAAAACAAAGGTTATGATACTTGAACAACTTGAGATTGAATTCTACATTTTTACAGGTTAGTGGAAATATTTCCTTCTGAAAAAGCATGAAGCTGTATGGTCTAAAGCCCACTGGGAATAATAATGCACATGTATAATTTTTTTTGATAAAAATATAAAATGCATTACATCTATTGTTATATCATATCATCTCTTATTATGAATGTAAATTTTAAGAACAACTATGACAAAGAATAAGACAAAGTCTAATTTATTAAGCCCTTCTGTTGCAACTCAATATTCACAGAATCATAAACATAAAACTTCACTAAATGTTTCACATGTTTAATGTCTTATCACTATGTGATCTCAACAGATATTAATGCATGATGACAGATGTTTTAGCAAAATAAGTGTTCTATAATCATTTGAAATTATCAGTATGTTAAACAAAATAGTACCATTCAAAAACAACAATGTGTGACTGGAAACTTCACTACATGCTAATTTCTATGAAATGCTTAGCATTAGGTCCATTTTAGGATATCTTAGGTTATTTGATCATGGACAACTCATGTATATAATATACCAAGATGTCCCCAAATACATAAAACTTGGAATTCTGATGCCATCACTTTCAGAGTAGTATCCCAGTCACTAAGACTGACCTCACACACACACACACACACACACACACACACCCCTGTGTAACGTTTCAGAAACTGAAATGAGACCAGTTGTCTGATGAATGCCCCATAGTCCAAATGTGTTCAGTTGTTCCCTGTGCTATCACTTATATCATTTACTCGTTCCTCTAGCCCTATATCTTCCTAAAATGGGTAATAAATTCAACTTATTTGCTAAGAATATTTTCTGAGGAATGCCAGTACTTCATATTACATGACATCAGATGTCCATGATACTTGGAAAGTTTCATCACTGGGTTAAAGTAGTGATATTTGGATCTCTCCATTATCAAGATAAGTTTTTCCTTTTGTGATCAGCAAGCCATCACTATGGTGATCCTTTGGGATTATATGAAATCTTTTTGCCTAAATGGCTTAGTATCAAGTGATAATGGCTTTCTTGAATTAAATATTTTACTAGGAGTTAAAAAATAATTCTTGTAACTGCATGATTCCTTCTGCATTTTAGTTGACATTTTTCTGTAAAGCTCCTTAGAGAAATTCAACTGGAGCTACTTGCTTACCCTGAACAATAGTCCTAGCCAAAAAAGTAGGATAAATTCTTAATTCTTTCCTTTTAATTATCAACTTCAAAATAAGGATTATATTTATGAGCTGTTGGTGGCAAATGAGGTTTTATTCTGTTTTATTGTTGTTATTATCAATACAGACTTGTAAATTTTAATACATGAAATGACTTCTAGTTAATTGCATTATTTATGATGATCAGATTTGTTCAGCTAGTCCTTTTAAATTGGTTCTGGTATCCTTTTGATATGATATCTTTTATTACTTTCTTGGACAGAGTATTGTAAAACTGGAAACAGTTATTCTATCAACAACCTTTTTAGTGTGAAAGTAGTTTAGAATTCACTACGTAGACACTGGGGGTTTAATTATTCCTGAAGTATTACTGATTTTATGTTTTCTCAGTATACAAAACTAGAAAATACATTTTTTAACATCATGAATTCATGCTGATATTCTTTCACATTTGCTATTTCAGTTTTAATTTCAGTTTCTATGTTTCTATATCTCATCCTTTATACATAAAATTTGTTTCCTGCTAACATCATTAGTTCAATCTACTCTATAACATAAACAAAAATGTTTCAGAATAACTTTATCATATTATTAAAATAATAGTAAAATTACTGACTAATGTTTGATATTTTGGAGGCTATTTCTAGAATATATAGCAGTAAATGTATATTGAATTTGAAAGTCTCTTGAAATAACAATTTTCTCCATGTGGTTATGCTTCTAATTTAGCACAGAGTTAAATTACTTTGCTTGCTTTGTATTCACTGTGAAGACTTTTTTCATTATAGCTACATAGTGCTCCATTAGGGGCCAATATCATAGTTTGCTCAAACATACCCCAGTAAATGTATCTTCACATTTTGTTACTACAGGCTTACTTTCATTCAATTATCACAACACGCCTTTGATATGTGGGTATTTTAATATTTAATTTTATATTAATTCTATTTTAATTTTAAATTCTATCTTAATATTATGAAACTGAGATCCAGAAATTGAGCAATTTATCCAAATTTACATAGCTGTCTAAAGTCAAAATCTTACTCTTGCTTTTAAGTACAATGCCTCTTAGGCACATTCACCACATTCATTGACCATTTTCTGCCTTCTCTTGTTTCCAGGCATCTTTCTGTAAATAAGCAAACAAAGGAACAGAAGAATAAAAGCTAGTAGTCACATGCATCTTTGAATCCAAATGAGTATTTGAAGAGGACCTGGCTGCCAAGGATTGTTTATAACACCTACAGACAGAACTAGCTCAACTTCCGCTCCTGCTCCTATTCAGCCACAGTCTAATACAGAAGAGAATTCACTACACACCCATGCATTTACTTAACCAAAATGCCATCTCTAACTGCCGGCGAAGTGAAGTGCAATTCAGAAACCCTTTGTAGGCATGGATAATGATCATACTTGCTTTAATATCAGAGTTGCATTGAAATAACAATTTAAATAAAAGTCTCCATATTCAACCATATATGATGAAACAATTAAAAGAATGACTTGCTCAGAGCAATATATGGAAAGACAGAAGACAGTACATTGATTAAGACTTGTCTTTTCAACCTTAATTCCTGATCATGGAATTTTTCACGATAGATATTAGCTATAACTTTGAAATGACCATTAAGATGTCATTGTTTCAAAAATAGTAACAAAAGCCCACCTTTGTATATGGGAGTGACCTGTTTTCCTCTAGGGGTAGACTTTTCAGTGCTTGAGGTAAAGCATTCTGCAGGTCCTTTTCTTCTGATGCTTTGGGGGTGGTTAAAGGGTAGTGATCTGATTGTCCCCTGCACAGAGATTTTTAAAAAAGAAAAAGTCTTTGAATATATATTTAATTTTCATCAAGCTCACTTTGTCCTGAAAAATGTATATATTACAAAGTCTCACCTCTAGTATCCATGATAACGATCCATCTCTTTTCATGTATCTAAAGCTAGAATTGGCAGCATTCTCCTTATTCCATGAACTACTTTTAAATGACATGCCGGAGAAGAAAGACACTGTAGTTAAATATATAAAAATAAATTTTCTTGGCTTACTGGATAGCAAACAAATATCTATGAGTAATGCCCCTGTATCGCCAGCCAGCAGGGCACTTAATAAAACCCAAACAACTGTCACACACAGGTTATAAGGTCATTTCTCACATATAAGATAAACTAGAAATCTATCTGAAGGATAGAATCAGGGAGAACGTTATGAAGTTTGCTGGAAAATAAAAAATGAGATTCACATGTTATTTCATTTCCCAAGGGCACTTTGATAAGCATACACACATATTGTCAATGCATACTGGGACCTTAGTGCATGTGGAGGACAGAGAAACGAGCAAGTTCAAAACCATAAATGTCATTTAGTAACAAATTAAATATATGCCACAGGTGACAGGAAAACAGATAAGTCAAATAAAGCTGTATTTTTTTTTTTTTTTTGCTGACAACAATGTGGAAAATGACAGAAATGTAAAATATGATGATACTGTCCTTCAGGATGGTAATGATAAGGTTTATATTTAAAACATTTCCATTTAAAATAGATGCAAAAGCTTGTACCTGTCAATGTTTGCTGAATGAATGAACAAATAAATGAATCTACACAAATAGATCCTATAGGAAAGGAAGTTTATATTGGTTGTACATAAAAAATGAAAATTCATGGACATGGTTTCAGAATGATTTCAAAATAACAAGCATATTTCCAAATGAAGTATCAAACTAAAGAAACGATTAGCTGTTTTTGTTTTATTTTATTTTGTTTTTGTCAGCATTTTCTACTACCGTCAAAATGTATACCCTGCATAAAAGGAAATTTCTAACCAAGTTCAAACTTCAGTGTGCTTTAAGATTCATCTGGGATGTTTATCCAAAAAGTAGATTCTGATTCAGGTCCAGAAATTCACACTTAAATGTACCATGTGATACAGAAGCAAAGTGATCTCAAGACAGTGTTTTGAGAAACACTATTCTATACCAAGTTTCAGACCTGAGGAGAAAGGCTTGGTTTTCCTTTATGGACTTTCTGTGATAGCAATTTTATTTAATTTTCAGTTATATCAAGTTTGCTCCACACTCACTGTCCTAATACCGATATTTGAGGTCAGACTTCTCATAGCGAAATGCTATTCCTTAGGCTTAGAATATATATTTGGCATATATTTTAAATTATAATCAGTCCCACAAAAAATATCATTTAAATGGTGAAAACTGGCATAGCAAGAGATTTTATTCTATATTAATTAAACAGATTTTTTTAAGATTAGGAGGAAAAGAGAGTAAAGAGTAGAAAGTTGTATTCAGATCTTTATTTTCAGACAGAGAAGTATACTATAAAGAGACTGGAAATTTTTTAAAATGAATAAAGATATTTTCATCTGTATTAAAAATTAATTGAAAGTAAAACATATATTACGGTTTCCAGATAAAATACAGGACAGTGGTGTAATTTTCAATTTTAAGCAAATAACCAAAATACATTTCAGTATGTGTATATATGTGTATGTATATACATACATATAATATATATAATTTATCCAGGCATCCTGTATTTTTTATTAAATATTTTGTTTGTAATATTTGCTGTGTAAAACTATGTAATGATCTTGGTTCCATAGAATGAAGAGTATGGATTGCATGTCTTATTGTGGATCATGGACATAATTGAGAACTTACTTCCACTTGAAAGACTCTTACAAGATATTTCCCATTCCCTGAGAACTGTTATTTATATCAAGCATCTGAGGAATTTTCTCAAAGACTGTTTTACTCAATCACTCTGACAATTCTCTACCAGCAAGATCCTCTTAATACCCCACAGACCTTTTTAATGAAAGATTGTAGAGAACAATTCAGCAGAAATAATGACATTGATTTTCTAAATATATTATACTTATCTAATAACAATGGCGTATATATTTGTCTTTCTTTTTCCTATAGAAAAAAGAAACTCATTTTGTTTTTCTACTTCAGACATGCTTAAGCTCTGAATATTTTGAGTATCTCTGGTTTTCTCAAAGCACTCTAATTCTTCACAAGATTTTTTTTTCAATCAAGCACTATTGACATTCAGGTCCCGATAAATCTTTGTTTTTGGAGGTTGTCCTCTGTATTATACAATGTGCAGCTCCCTCTCTGACTTCTAACAACTAGACAGCAAAAGTACTTCCTGAGTATGACAACCAAAAATGACCCCAAAATTACCAAGTGTCCACCAGAGGGCAAAATCACCACTAATTAACTTTATCACTGCTCTATATGGGTTGCTTGTAATTCAGTGCAACTTATCTTTCTTTCTTTAAAAAGCGAGAAGAAACAGTAATTTATTCTCCTTCTTAGAGGACAATAAAAGAGAAATAGTTTTTAAGATTTTAAGTTTTAAAACTATACCCTCAGCTATACCCAAAAATGGGTTAGAAAAAAATATACTTGATAGACCAAAAACAAATTTAAGAAAAAAATAAGCTACTAAATAAACTATGAATGATAAAAATATTTTAAATTAAAATTGGTTGTAAATGGAATTGGATATTAATTAGTATTATATTAATAATATGGCAAACTATTTGAAGAGTTAAAAAATAAATGATAAAGTAAAATACTGAAAGACTAAGCTCTATAAACATTGAATATCTACATAATGAAAATTAATATAATAAAAACAAAATGCTGCAAAAACATACCCTGCTAACTTAAAATTTTATATAGGTATAATGTGCTATGTAGTAGTAGTCTTCTAATTTAAGGTTATTGGAACAGTAGTGAGCTCATCACAAAATACAAATGCTAATGATTCATAGGTATCTTTCTTTGACTGAAAATATGTAAATGTACAATTATTCAGCAATCTTTAGAGAATTACCTCCTTCATTTTGAATAATAGTCCATTCATAGGAGTTCCACATGCACTGTCCTATAGAATCCACATTCACAGGTTTTTTTTTTTTTTTTTTTTACTGTGAGGGCATAAATCCTCTTTTCTGACATGCCTGTTCTTACACATATTTCTGTTGGGTATTTGTCTTAATCGATATAAATTATTCATATCCTATACATATGAAAATTCACCACATTATGTGTGAAGAATACCTTCTCTCACTCTGCTTATATTTTTACTCACTTAATTGTGTTTTTTGATTAACAGAAATACCTTTTTAAATAGTTTAATTTTTCAATATTTATTTTTACAGTGGTACATTTTATGATTAGTATGTAAACAATGCTATGTTTAAGAAAATTGTTCCAACTCAAAGGTCAAAATATATTTCAAAATTGATTTCTAGATGTTCTTTTCTTTTGCCTTATACATTTGGTCAATAATCCTTGTGAAACAGATCTTTGTGTGTAGTTTAAATAAGGATCATTATATTTTTCCAAATAAGTACCAAGTAGCTCCAGTAACATTTATTAATATAACCATTTGTCTCTTTAGTTCTAGAGTTCCACTTCATCATAAATCAAGAAACTGTTGTCATATGTCTGTTATGGCTCCTCAGTTCTATTCCATTCTGTTCCATCCACTTGCTATTGTTGATTAAATATTACATTGTTTTAACTACTACAGCTTTGCAATACATTTGATATCAGATGGAGCAAGTTCTCCATGACGTTTCTTCCTTATAAATACCTTGATTAGTCTTATTGCATTTAAATTTAATTTGAAAATCCTTTTGTCAGTTTTGTGTTTGAGTTCTATACCTTGCACAGAACCGACCTAGTACTCAAGTTATTAATACAAAACCAGTGAGCAAATTGTCTTCTAGTCAAGTAGTAGACTATATAAAAGAAGAATAATACAGTAGTAGAAAACTTGAAGAGTAAATAGACTGCTCCCACAAGACAACTTAACCTGCCAGACCAGGAGTTGAGCAACCCATTCACCAGTGTGGAGTAAATTACCTACATAGGTTTACTACACAGTTCACAATTACCTTATAGCCTGCAATAATCCAAAATCATCATTGCCTAATAAGTAAGCAAGAGGGAAAATATCTCTGCCTCAGAACCAAGAAAGGAAACTTGCCCAAACCAAAACTCATTCCCCCAAACATAAATGGCTCAAAGAGGAAGAGAACAGGGGTACCCCAGAGAATAAATCAAATGACAATGAAACAACATAACAGATAAAAAAATTCAAAGTATGAGTTATACAAAGGCTGAATGATCTAAAAGATGTATAATTAACTACCCACAAGCAATTCCAAGATTGCAGGAAAAAAGTCATAGATTATAAGGACCGTTACATCAAAGTGACCGAGGTTATAAAGAAAGCCAAAACAGAACTGCTAGCTATGAAAAATACAGTCAATACATTGAAGACAAACATGGAAATTTCAGGCTCAATAAATAAGATCAATATCACAGAGAAACTGAAGACAAAAAATGAGGTGATAGTCATAGGAGAAAGAAACATGAGAACAATTAAAAACTTGAAGAAATATCGTTTACCATAAAAAGAATAAATATATGCATAATTGGCATCCTTGAAGGTAAATGTGAAAAAGGATGATAAAATTTAAACTTCTTACACCGTTGATGTCCAAGAAGCTGATAGAGCACCCAAGTTCCTAAATACTGAAAGAAAAAAAAAAAAGACTACTACAAGAAGACACATCATAGTAAAACAAGCAAAATTCAATGAAAAAGAAAATCAGCTAAGGACTATAAAAGGGAAACACAAACTTCACAGGTACAAATTTTAGGCGATCATTAGTCTCTCAAAAGAAACCCTACAGGCTATTCAAAAAATAAACGACGAAAAATACCAGCAAAGATACTCTACCCTTAAAAACTATCATTCAATTATAATGGACAAATAAATGTTTTCAACAATAAAGAAAAGTTCATGGATTTTTCCATCACCAAATCAGCCTACCAAGAAAGGCTGAAAGAAGTACAACATAAAAAATGAAAACAAAGGACCACCATACCCCAAGAATTTTGAAAGACAGTAAAACAGAGCCAGAAGCAAAGACAGGACCAACTGGAGAGAACAAAAATACTCTAAAGGGGAAAGAAAAACATACACGATAACATCAGCTCAAAAAAAGCTGTATATAGTAGATGTGTAGAGCAAGAGGCAAAGCACAAGATATTCTAGAGCTACACAGCTGGGAAGATGAAAGAGCAGAGAGAGACAAAATTAAAAGCATCTGAAGGAAAAGTCAAAGACAAACAGGTGGAAAAAGTAACAAAGGCTTAAATGGCAATAACAAAGTCCTACATGCCAATAATCAAAACTGTCAATGGACTGAACTCACCAATCAAAAGATAAAAAAGGATTAAATGGATCCAAAAATAGGAACCATTGACATTATGACTACAAAAACCCGTATCGATCAAAAAATATATGCATAGAAGTTAAAGTGAAGGAACATGTAAATTTATATAAAACAATGGAGATAAAAGAAAATCAGGAAATGCAATAGTAACATCAGACAAAAGAGACTTCCAACCAAAACGGTAACAGGAAGCAACAATGGACACTATGTTTAAGGGGTTAATCTACCAGGGAAAAATAATGATCATCAATATATTTGCATCCAATGCAAGATCAACTAAATATATAAAAAAGACTAAAATGAAGGCATTGACAGCAAGACAACAATAGTACAAACTTAAATACTCCACATTTATCAGTAGCTAGGTTATTCACTCAGGACATTAATCAAGATATTAAAGCCCTAAATGAAGTCATAGTTCATCTGAATCTAATGGACTTATAAAGAGCCTTTTACCCCAGTAGAAAAAATATTACACATTTTTCTCAAGCACACATGAAATAATCTCAAGGATAGACCATATCCTGAGATACAGAACAAGTCTTAATAAATTGTAACAAGACTGAAATTTTAGATAGCTTCTTCTCAAACAAGGGTGTGCAAATAGAAATACACCAAAAAAGCAAATCTGGAAGAACCTTAACAAAGTGGAATTCAAACAAGATGCCTGAACAATCTTGGATCAATAAGAAAATTAAAGACCAAATTAGAAATTACCTGAAAATGAATAAATAAGCTATCAGGACATGTGAGCAGCAGCAAAGCAGTTCTAAGAGGTAAATTTAGGGTTTTGCAAATGAACATCAAAGCCCAAGAGACATCTCTAAACCATACAACCGAATAAACAGAAAAAGAAGAATAACTGAAAACAGAAATCAGCAGAGGGAATGAAATAATAAAAATCAAAGAACTAAATGATACCAAAAATAGAAGACCATTCAAAAGATAAAATTAAGAACTGGTTCTTTGAAAAAATAAACAAAATTTCTAGTACTTTAGGCAGACTCACAAAGAAAAATAGAGAAAGTCTTAATAATTAAAAAAAAAAAGCAGAAATGGAAGAGGAGAGGTTACAGCAGACCTCAAGAAATTCCAGGGGATCCTAAGAGATTACTATAAAAAAACTATCTGCAAATAAATTTGTCAAACATTAAGAAATTGACAATTTCTAGAATCATACAACTTCCAAATCTGATCCAGGAAGACATAAACCTTGAACAGACAAATACAAGCACAGAAATTGAAGCAGAAATTAAAAGTCCCCCAAAAAATGAGGACCCAAGAATGGATAGCTTCACTAGCAAATTATGCTAAACTTTCAAAGAAGACCCAATACATATCCCTTCTTAAACTCTCACAAAATTGAAGAACAGAGACATTTCCCAAATATATTTATGAAGCTACCATTATGTTGATTCCAAAATAAACCAAGAATACCACCAAATAAAGGAAATTGCAGATCAGTATCACTGATTATTGTATGTATACATATTTACATATATAGATACCGCATGTATCTAGATAGATGATGTTACATAGAAGATAGATATCATTATGTATGCATATATATACATACATAGTATATGTATATATGTGTGTATATACATGTAGCTGCCTCAGAGCTATAGCTATCCCCTGCCTGTGGTTGGGACAGGCAGCCAGGTCTACAACCGAGCAGAACAGCTGACTAATTTCCTGCAAATAGTATTCCACTCAGAAAAGCTCTCAGGTAGGATCAACAGAGAATCTCCAGCTAAATAATAACTTCCCACTAGCACTGGGTTATTGATAAACAACTTTGCATTTCTGCCTGCTACTTGCTATAGCTCCCATTCCCAGGCCCAGGGCTTGTTGTATGCCACAACCTGCTGGGGATGCTACCTTTCTAGAGGACTGAGAGACTTTCCCAGAGGAACGTTCTTTGCATTGACTACTTTTCAACTCCCTTTCGCCATTAGCTTCTTTGGAGACTGAGGCTTACTTATGGCTGGGCCCATGTCTTTTGTGTCTTTCTCTTTGGGTCTTGTTATTTATGTCTGTAATGCTAAAGGAAACCTTTTTATTCTCACTCAAGCACCAATCTGGAAGGATTTCAGCATCTCAGGATTCAACACTAGTGATGTCTCTAGACCTCCAACTATTCTGACTGATGCAGTATTACACAACAACAAAAATTCCTGTCCTATAGTGTGCAACCTGATAAGCTAACACAAAGGCATTATACAAGGGAAGACTAACGCACAGAAATAAACACAGAGTACTAAACATAATGAAAAGACAGATATACATATATATGTATATGCATATATATGAAATGATACATCAAAACATAACCCCAAGGGAAAATATGAATGCAGCAAAATTAAGTAAACTATAATTTTAAAGCAATTATTTTAATAATGTTCACTGAAATCAGAAAAACTATGAAGGGTCAGAAAGAGAACTACAACAAATATAGAGACAATATAAGGCAGTTCCAAACAGAATTCACAGAACTAAAGAATACCGTAGTTGAGGTAAAGAACGCAATGGAGTGTCTAAGAGTAGGCCAGAATAAGACTCCAATCAAGTTAGTGAGTTAGAAGATAGAGCAATGGAATGCAACAGGCAAAATAGACCAGCAAAGAGAAAAATAATGAAAAGAAGCAAATACAACATAAAAACTTTTGGAATAACATCAAGAGGAAGAACATTTGCATCTCAGGTCTCCCAGAAGGAGAAGAGAGAAAAGAAAGAAAAGCTTATTTGAAAAAATAAAGGTTGAGAATTTCCCTACACTGAAAAAAGGAAACAGACATTCAAAACAAGGAAGCTCAGAGCTCCAAACAAAGGAAATCTCAAACAGACATATGATGCAAGTGTTTGGCACCAATGAGTGCAGAGTTCATTCCGGAAAGAATTCAGGGAAAGATGCCTAAACAGAAATGATGTATGCAGCTCAGGGGTTACAGAAGAAAGAGAGAGAGAAAGAACTCACTGCTAAAATGGTGTTTCTTTTATACTGGGGTAGGGATGGGGTGAGGGATGGAGCACATCCCTTTGGGTGTACCTTTGGGGGTTGCAGCTGTCAGGACAAACAGCTGGTAAGGTTGCTTAAAGTTCCCATGAGATTTGGAGTTCAAGGGCAAGAGTAATTAAGGTGTGTATCTCTAGACAAAAGCTGCTAGGGATGAGTTCTAGGTTTTGCCAGTTAGTTTTTTTTTTTTTTTAAAGGTCCCTTCTCTCCTATCCCTCATCACGTAGGCCAAACACATTGTCATTAAAATGACAAAACTAAAGAGAAAGAGGAAATTTTAAAAACCGTTAGAGAAAAATGAGTTATATACAATGGTGTCCCCATAAGACTGTCAGTGGATTTCTCAGCAGAAATTTTACAGGTCATAAGGAAATGGTGTGATAAATTCAAAGTGCTGAAAGAAAAGGAGTGCCAGGCAAGACTGTCTCGTCTGCTAGATTATCACTTAGAATTGAAATAGTGATGAAGAGCTTCACAAGCAAACACAAGTAAAAGGAAATCATCGCAACTAAACCAGATTTCAAGAAACACTTAAGAAACTTCTGTGAAATGGAAAGAAACCTCAGTTAAAATTAGAAAGACATCAAAAATATAAAATTTGAGTAAAAAGGAGAGTAAAATGTGGACTGTTAAAATGAGCATAAAATTGACTTGTTTCAAGTTAAAACAAGTTATCAAGCATAGACACATATATGTAAGCCACAGGGTATCCTCAAAACATAAATCCATAGAGAAAACAAATCAAAAAAATGAAAATGAAAACCAAATACAATATAAATATATTCAAAGCATCTGAGAAAAGTATAAGAGAACTGAGGTGAAATCTGCAATAACGACCCTGCCACCGCTGCCAAGTAGCAAAACTGTAATAGATAGTTATGTATAAGTAATCATCCTAAGTGTTAATGGATTGAACTTACCAATCAGAAGGCCAAAGGAATTAAAATACAGAACTCAACTTTCTGCTTCGTATAAAAACTCATCTAAATTATAAACAACAACTAAACAAAGGCTCAAAACTCAAACAGGGACAGGCTACTTATACCAGAAAATACAGAAGTCCAGCTAAAGAAGTTAACAAAAGACAGAATGAACATGGAATATTATTAGTCAATTCATCATGAAGACATAACACTTTACAACATGTATGAAACAAAGGAGTATAAAAATACATTAAGCAATTATTAACAGAATTAAAGAGAAATACTGACACCAATAGAAGACTTCTGCACTCCACTTCCAACAGTAGACAGATCAGCCAGGAACAAAATTTTTAGGGAGACAGTACTTTTAAATTAGAACAGATGGATTTAATAGACATTTATAGAACACTTTATCCAACACTGCAGAATTTGTATTTTTCTCACAAGCTCATGGAACATTCTCAAGACTAGACTACATGCTGGAAAACAAAATAAGTCTCTACAAATACATGAAGACTGAAATCATAGCAATTATCTTCTCCAATCACAAAAGCATAAAACTAGAAATCAACTACATTAAGAAAATCAGAAAAATTCTAAGTATATGGAGGCACATGCAAAAGAATGAATCTAGATCACTTTCTGATAGCAGACACAAAAAATAATTCGAAATAGATAAGAGACTTGTATATAAGACTGGAATTCATAAAATACAGAGAAGAAAACACAGGCATTACATTCCCTGACATTAACCTTAAAGAAGTCTTTTAACTCCAGTGTCAAGGGAGACAAAACCGAAGATAAACAAAGGGGACTAAATCAAACTAAGTAGCTTCTGCACAAGAGACTGTCACCAAAACTAAAAGACATCCTACTCTATGGGAGAAAATATTTGCATTTCATACATGTGACAAGGGCTTAATATCTAAAATACATTTAAAAAATAAAATAAAACTCAACAACAAAAAAGCAAAGAACTCAGTCAAATATATAAGCAGAACATCTGAATAGACATTTTTCCAAAGAAGACATACAGATGACCGAAAGGCACTTGTAAAAATGTTCCTCATTCCTTATTACTGGGGAAACACAAATGAAAACAACAGTGAGGCCATTCCCTGATGACTTAATAGCTGAGTCCAGAGCTTCAGGCAGGCACAGTTCACAGAGACTTCAAGGACCCAGGTTCACATCCCAGGGCTGGGGAGAACAACCAGGATGAGCAGTTAATAAAATAAATAAGTGCTGCTTCTTCCTCTCTCTCCCTACCTGCTTGTCTGCCTACAGGCCTTCATTCTTACACTCCCTTTTTCTTTATATCCCCTCGCATGGTGAGAAAGGCTATTATTCAAAAAAATGGAAGCAAACATTGACAAGGTTGCAGAGAAAAGGGAACTCTTTTACACTAATGAGAGTGTAAATTGATGCAAGTATGAAAAGTAATAGGAAGATTCCTCAAAAAATTGTGAATTGCAATCCATTGATCCTATCATCCCATTTCATAGTATTTACCTGTAAACCACAAAACACCAATTCATGGAGATAACTGCATTCCCATGTTTATTGCTGCATTATTTGCAATAACCAGGAACTGAAAACAACTTAAGTGTCCATCAGCAAATGAATGGATAAATTAGGTACAGTGTTTACACACAAAGGAATACAGCCCTTAAAAAGAGATGAAATTCTGACATTTACAACAGCATGGATGCAACTAGAAGGGGTTATGCTAAATGAAATAAATCATAAGGAGAAGTACAGATACCAGCTGCTCGCATTCATAAGTGCACTATAAATTAACAAAGGAAATGAATAGACAAAACCAAAAACAATCATCATACTTTGATAATAGATCTGAGGTTACCAGAGGGGAAGGTGATGGGGTGGGGAGGTCAGAGACTAGGGTGGTGGATGGAGGTCCAATGGGCACTGATCAAAGACTGTTGGTAATTTGCTAGTGGGAGGATGTTATCATAATTGATGAATAGTGAATCTGAACATCTGACTTTACATTATTTTGTAAATCGATTTCCTCAATAAATAAATATATAGAAAAAAAATCTGCTTGTCAAATTCTACACAGGAAGAAACCACCAAGATTTTGATTAGATTACATTCATTTTATAGATCGGTTTTAAGAACTGACAGATCTAGTATATTGATTCTTCCAAATAATAATGCATTTATTTAGATATTTTAATTATCTCAAAAACATAGAGAATTTAAAAATGTTTCATAAGACTTGTTTATAAGTATTGATATTAATTTTCTTTTATATTTGTATTATTCTGTATTATTTTAAATTACTGTCCATGTATATTTTGTAATTTTCTGTATATTTTCTGTTTGTTTATTTTTCTGATACATATAAATCGACTAGATACAAATTAACATTTTTATGATAATAATTTTGCCATATTGCAGCATTTTATAGACATTATTGTGTTATTGTCAAATAAGGATAGCTTTACTTCTTCATTTATAATTCTGCCTTTTAATATTTTTGATTAGGCTTGACCCTGCAGAACAATAAGTGAGATGACAGTGAAAACTCATCTCTTGCTGCTGATCTCAAAGATAATGTTTCCAAATTTCTGCATTAATTATACATTGTATATTTTTAAAAGCACCTTCATTAGCATAAGTAAGTTTCCTTCTATTCCTAGTTTTTAAAAGCTTTTGTATGGCTCAGATATATCACGTTATAAATTTATTTTGTTCTTTCTTTTAATGTGGTAAACAATACTCTCTTCATGCTAAACTTTCATCCCTTTAAAAATAAATGACTTGGTTCTATAAGTCAAGTTTCATATAGACCTAATTTCAATCTAATTTATATATTTCTTAGAATTTTTGCATCTGTTTTGGAGTAAAATTGTCCTTTAACAATCCTTTTATAATGTCCTCAGATTTTGGTACCAAGAATATGCTAGTTTCATGAAATGATTGGGAATTTTCTTCTATTTTCTAGTCTTCCAATTTTTAGAAGAGTTTATGTAAAATTGGTGTTATTTCTTTAATATTTATTAGAATTAGCCACTGATACTATTTAACCAGAATCAATATATTTACCTATTCTAAACCTCTTAAATTGTTCTATGCAGTCTTATGATAATTTTGGTAAGTTGCACTGTTTTTAGAAATTTATCTTTCTCACCTAAATTTTCAAATTTATTGGCATACTTGTTTACAACATCCAATTAGAATAGTGAAAAATTTCTGTAGCATTCATAGAATTATCTTTATTATTTTTTATTTCTCATATTGCTTGTTTACTCCATTCTTTATCAAAATATTAGTTTTTAAAAGAACAAATTTGAGTTTTATTGGCCCTCTAATAAAGATGTTGTCTATTCAAATAATTTATACTTGCATATTTTCTCTTCTTTGTATATGATTTAAATATTTTTACTATCTTGTTATAAATTCTTGGTTCATTAACTTTCAGTCTCTTTTCTACATTTTCTATGTTTTTCCCTTTAAGAAGTTTTAATATGAAGAATTTTCTTTTTCATTTAATTCAAAAATGCCTTCAAAATTCATTTTTGATATTTTCTTTAGTTCATGGGTTGTTTATAATATTTTTACTTATAAAAATTATAGTGATTTTTAAAAGTTTCTTTCTTATTTTATAATTCTGGAAGTCAACTAATTCACTATGTTCTCACTGCTTTTCAATGCTGAATGACTATGGTGCTGGACTTGCCCTGCTATCGCTCATGCAGGCAAAATCATAGATTCTGAATTGACTGATAAAACATCTGGTTTGTGGTCAGGAAAACAAATGCACACAGTGACTTATGTCTGCTTCTCCAGGTTACTTTCACCTTGATTTGTGCTGGGGACCACAGAGAGACCTGCATCTACTTCCCAGCAAACTCCTTTCATGCTTTTCTGTTTCACTTTCCTGCTCTGGGATTGATTGTGTTCTTTCAGGCCTTATAATATTGCCACATCCCTTTTTCTTAAACTATTTTCACATTGTAATTAGTTGCAAGTCCCTTTTAGATATAGCATAAAACTATAACTATTTTTAAAAAAGACAAATTCTTATACAGTCTTCTCTGTACCTCTTTCCCAGTAGAGCTGAATCATTTACTTCTCCATAGGCAAGAGATAACTTTCTGTTTTTGTGTATGTTGCTTTATTTGCCTAACATGCACATTTTTTTGCTTTTTGTGTGGCTCATGTATATTATCCATTGAGACTTAGCTTAAGCTATCATTACCTCCAGAAAACTGTCCTTATCCAAGTCTATCTGGATTAAGTGCCTCTACATCATATTTCCTACATTATGATTTGGCTCATCATTCTATTCTACACACGATATTGTTCTTGCCACTGTTTCCCTCATGCACCCCAAACCAGTTTATAAGCCAACTTAAAGCAATCACTACTTTTTCTTTCCATTGTCTTTGCAAAGCGTAGGAACTAACATAGAGTAGGTATAAAACACGTAATAGAGGAATAAATGAAAGAGAATTGGGAGAAAAATCTGTTAATATCTTCCTTTTTCTTATTTTAATGATAATTCAGTAATTTATTTTGTTTACATTGCTATGTGAATTTAGGATATTGAAACTGCACCTTATATTTCACGTCACACCCACCATGAGAGTTCCACTGACCTTTAAACACCACCTTGTTCCCACCTTCCTTCGTTCCTCCTTCCCACCCCACTGGCAGTCAGGCTTGCGTCTTGTGAGCTTTGTTGGAATTCGTCTACTTGTTTCTTTTGTTTCTTTATATTCCACATACGAGTAAAACCATACTCTACTTCTTTGTATTTTGTGGTTTCTTTCACTTAACATGATCCCCTCCAATTTCATCTAAATTATTGGAAAGGTTAGAATTTTTTTCTTTATTTTCAGCAGCATAGAATTCCATCGTGTGTATATACCATGACTTCTTTATCCAGTCATCTTTGATCTTCAAGCTGTTTCCAGGTTTTTGCTATTGTGAATTATGCTCTATGAACATAAATATGCAAAAATATTTTCTGATTAGAATTTTGTAATCTCTGGGTATATACCTAGAAGTGGGATTACTGAATCAAATCATAGATCCATGTTTTATTTTTTGAGGAATTTTCATACTCTTTTCAAAAGAGTCTACACTAATTTACATTCTCAACAACAGTGTAGGAGGGTTCCTTTTTCTTCACACCTTCTCCCATATTTGTTATTTCTAGTGATTTTAAAAGAGGCCATTCTCCCTAGTGTGAGGTGATACCCTATTGTGGTTTTTATTTACATTTCTCTGATGGTGAGGGAGGTAGAATATTATTCCATAAGTCTGTAGGCCATTTGTATGTCTTATGTATATAAGTGGCTATTCAATATTTTTGCCTATTTATGAGTGGGTCCTTTGATTTTGTTGTTGAGATGTATATCTCTTCATATATTTTAGAGATTAGACTCTTACCTGAGACACGTTGTGCAAATAACTTCTCCCTTTTCATGGATTGCTTTTTTGTTTTAGTGTTGGTTTTCTACTATACAGAAAATTTCAGTTTGATGTAGTCCTAATTGTATTTACTTTGGTTTCTTTTACCCAAGGAGTTCTTTCCCCAAGGACATCATGGAGCATGTATTTTATGACTTGGGGTCTTATGTCCATGTCTCTGATCCATTTTGAGTTTACTCTTGTGTAGGGTGCTACTTTGCAATCTACTTTCATTTTTGGCAGATGTCTGTCCAGTTTCCCCAGTACCATTGTTGAATTGGTCTTTTCTTCATTCATTAAATATTCTTGGCTCTTTTGTTAAAGATTAACTATTTATAGAGGTGTGACTATGTTTTGGAGCTCTTAATTTTATTTTATTGATCTGTGTGTCTGTTTGTTCAGATACCATACTGTTTTAATGATGATCATTTTATAGTATAGTTTGAAGTCAGAAGTGTGATTCTTCTGTTGATCTTTATTTTTTTTCTCCTGAGAGTAGTTTTGGCTTTCTGAGGCCTTTTGTGATTCCATACAAACTTCAGTATTGTTCAATTTCCATAAAGAATATCCCTGAGATTTTATGTAAATTGCATTAAATCTATATATTACTTTTAGTAAGATAGCCATTTTGACTAAGTTAATTCTTGCAATTCTATGAACAGGAAGTATTCTTACAACTCATGGGGTCTTCATTTCTTTTGTAAAAATCTTGTGTAGTTTTCATTATAGAGGTTTTCACTTCCTTTCTTAAATTTGTTCCCATATATTTTATCTTTTATGATTCCACTGTGAATGAGTTTTTTCCTTAATTTCATTTTCTTCTACTTTATTTTTTTCATACAAGAATGCTACCGGTTTTTGTATGCTGATTTTATAACCTACCACTTTGCTGTATTCATTTATTGTCTCTAGCATTTTGAGTGGATACTTAGGAATTTTCTTAGTGTAATATTTCTCATGGTGTTTATTTTTCTCTCCCCTCTTTAATAAGGGTCATCTCTATGTGCTTTTCTTCAACTTAATAGATATGTTCCTCTTCAACGTTGAGGCTGTTTATGGAGATTTCCACATTTATCTTCCTTTCATTGCCTGTATTTATTTATCTCTAGAATTTCTGCTAGAGCTTACTTCATAGCCTCAATCTCCTTGGTAAAGTATTCCTTTCGATTCGTCACTTCTTTTTTGGTATCTTTTTGTCTTTGGGTCAGGTGCCATCACGTCTGGTTTAAACATTTTTGAAACTATTATTTTTGAGTTCTTTATCTGTTATACTGTCCCTATCAGTGTCAATGGATTTCTCTGGGGATCTCCAGGAGTCATCCTCTCAAGTTTCTTTAGGGATAATTTAGATTGTGCGTTGCTTTTCTCTCTGCTTTGTATTTAGCACTGTGGTTTTCTTTTACTTCTGATTTCTTCCTAGACAGTGGAATTAGTGCTGCCTCAGCATGGTCCTCAAAGTAGCTACAGGCTGTTAGAGTTGGTCAGGGTAGATGATGATACCAAGACTGAGTCCTCTCTCTCCCTTGTTCACAGGGTGGTAAATGTTGGGTTGCAGTGGCTCTGAGGCATCTGCCTGCTTCAGTGGGGCGGAAGAAGCTGCTTTCCCTTTCCCTCCTCTCTGGTTGTTCTTGATTTGTTTCCAGGTTTATATCATTGTGGTCAGAGAACATATGCTATGATATTAAGTGTGTGAATATATGAAATGTGATTTATTACTAAGATTATAAGCACATTTGGTAAATAGTCGACAAATACTTCAAAAGAATGTGAAATATTTACAGTTTGTGATTAGTAGTCTATGTATGTCAAGCTAATTATCTTATTCAGATATTTATTATCCTTGTTAATTTTTCATCTGATTTTTCCACTATTCAATGAAAATTTACTGACTCATTTACTATATTTAGTGCTTTTCACTTCTTCTGCTACACCAATCCATCATCTAAAATTAGTTTCTGTGTGAAGTATGGTTTTATTATCTTGGTGTATGTCTACTCTCAAATAATTGTTTTGCCTTCATTTACCTAAAATGTGTTTATTTTCTCTTCTTTCTCAGAGGGTTTTTGTTGTTGTTTGCTTTATTTGTCTATTTGGTTAACTGGTTGGTTGGTTTTGGTTTGCATGAATTTTGAGTTTTGTTTTGTGTTTACATATAGAATTCTTTTAGCACTTGTAGCCATCACTTGATTATCTTCTGCTTTCCATTGCTATTTCTAAATGACAATATCAATCTAAATGTCACTTCTTGTTAAAGATAAAATGTTGTCTGGTGTTGCTCAATTGCTTTGAAGATTCTATTTGTCAGTATTTTTTTAAATATTGCTTCTACCCATGCTTCTTTCCACTGAAGCTGAGCCTCTAATCAGGTGCTAGACTTTATCACTGTTTCCTCTGTCTAAATCCTTTCTTCTGATTTTCAATCTTCATCTCTTTATTTTATTATTGATATTATTCTGACTCATATTCCTATTAAATAAATCTATTATCTAGAGTGTTATAATTCTCTTATTTGTGCTCTTAATTTTGACTATATATGTATGTGTATATGTATATACATACAACATTAGAATTTTGATTAGTGTTCTATGTCTATCAAGCTAATTATCTTATTCAGATATCTGCTCTGCTAATTTTTCATCTGATTTTCAACTGTCTAATTTTTTCCCTATGGTTTCCAATTCTCTGACAAAGAACTAAATCATGATTTTTGTCATTAATTTTAAGCATGTGTTTTTAAAAGTCTGTGTTCAATAACTTTATCCATCCAATATCTGATGCCCCTGTTCATATGTTGTTTTTTACTGGGTTTGTTCATGCTGTACTGTTACCTTCATGCTAGACTTTTCATATTGTATACTATGTATTGTATTAATAATTTGGTCATAGAATTAACTACATCTAAACATTCTGTTATCTTTCTCTAGAGAGAATCTATGTTGTTTTTGTCAACTGTTTGCAGGCCATGGCAATCTGTGACCACCTTCTTTTTGCTCAGAAATGAAAAGGATTTACAGGAAATGCAGACCTTGCCAGAACTATTTACTCTCACCCTTTTTTTACTACTAGGATGTGACCCAATAGAGCATGAACCCAAACTCATAGATTTGTCACCAGAGCTTTAAACCCTCCTTCCAGCTCTGTATTCAAGCTTCTATTTTCTTTCAAGGCTATCAAGATCGACAGCAGGCTCTCACCCTTTTTCTTTTCACTGTACCCAATAGCATACTCCCTTCCAAGGAAAATAGCCCCAAAGAACTCACTTCCCCAGGTGCCAATCCAAGAAGTTCTAGCCTACTTTAAGTCACCTCCTTTGATAGTTCTCTCATGTCTTTACTGATAACACCTCTCTTACCCTTTGTAACTTCTGGGCCCACCAGAGAGTGGGGGCCAGTTTTCTTCCAAGTGTTGTAAGCAAGAAAAAAAATCATTGTAACTTCCAGGACAATAAAAGCTGAGGATAAAGTGTACTTATCCAATTTTCCTAAACCATTCAAGCCCCATGTTTTTCTTTGTCTTCAGTGGAAGAACTTCCAAAATTATCTTGCAATACTATCAACAGAACTGGAAATCAATCTGTCAATGGCTTATTTGGGGGTTCTCTTTATAATAGCAGCTTAGTTTTCATGTTAATAAAAATTGACCTAATAATCCCATTTCTTGGGGGGAAATTATATTCCTCAAAATGTTTATTGTAGCATGATTTACAAGAAAGGAAAAAATTTATTGTACTATGAAAGTGAGTCTTTAGAGGACTTAAAAGAATAACATTTTTCCCCCTTCCTCCCTTAACACAAATGACATGCCTCTTTTGTATTATAAATTCTCAGCTCTTCTTGGATTGGAGCTCCAGGGAGTTTAACAAACTCTTTTGTTTGAGAAGCTGCCCTAAAGCAAACTCCCACAGAGGCTGTGGTCTGAGAGATCTAGATTTCTAGAAAGAAGAAATTAAAACAGTTTGAGGATATGATTGGAAGCTTAAACCACCTGGAAAATGAGTTAGCTAGAAGACTTCAAAGATAGGTTTGATTTTGGGACTTCGAGGCAGAGAAAACTGTGCATGTTGACTACAGTGCTCCAGAAATAGAAGAGACCTTGAAGGAAATAGAAAGAAGGTGGCTTCATATCAGAGCTGCTACCAGTGAGGCAGGGTTCCAGAGAACAGACACACTGCTGTCATTTGAAGAAATTGTACCTGCTAGACAGTAAGGACAGGTCCTTCACATTGGATTGCAAAGTAAAGCAAAAGGAACAAAAGTGAATTGGAGATAAAGAGTTCTTGAATTTTCTTGAGCTATATTAGCTCCACATTTGTGGTAACACCAATGGAAGAGACAGAAAGCTGTTTCAAAAAACTGAGATTGGATTTCTCATTAACCTTCACAGGTGGAAGCCCTAGCCAGATTTCATTTGATTTAGGAAAATAAAGAAATGTGACCTTTCTTGTCCGGGAATGGTATGAAGCTATTCATTTAGGTTAGATTCATAATAGTAAAATATTGAAAATAACCTAAAGGTCAGACAACAGGACAAAAAACAACCAGTACAGCACCTCTATAAAATTTGATGCAGTAATTAAAAAGTGTAACTACTTGAACTACTCAGCAATATAGGGAATGTTAAAGCAATATCTTAAAAGCAAAGGGAAAACACAATTATGCCTATGCCTGATGTCAGTTTTTTAGAAATTGTGTACAGATAAATTTAGACGAGCATAGAAAAAAGTAAAGAGTTAATGTTTTAAGTAATATGATTTTGTTTCCATCATTAATATTATCATTATTTTTATTACTATTGTTCTATTTCCTGCCTAAAAGCTACATGATTTTTATTTTTCATGATACATGATTGTTTGCAAAGATTAGTGTAGCTGAATTTTATTATTTTTCTATTATTAATCACTGATTTACTCAACAAATATTTACTGAGTGCCTAGAGGGTAGTGATAAATAAAACTGAGCAAATCTCAACATGGAACACATGATGTATAAGGAGCAGATATAAATGAAAGTACAAGCATATATTTCAACTAATAAACTCATTTGATTTGAATTACTTCTTGGTAAAAACAAGTGCCATTTAAGTTACTTTAAGTAACTTTGTAATTGATATTCAGTCTGAGGCTTGAAGAACACAGAGCCAAGTGAAAAGACAAAGGAAGAAGCAGCCTTACTAGAGATTCATCAGAAAATATAAGACCCTGTGTTAAGAGTGAGCAGAACTTGGTACGAGAATGGGAGTTGCTTTCTGGTTAGTATTTATGTCACATGCCTCAAATTTTCTCAGTTGAAGTATTAGTCAAAGTGTTACCTCCATGCCCATACTCTATTAGGCGATTTTAATTTCTTCTCTCTGTAAAATGGTCGTTGGAGGGGAGTTTAATAATGGAACTGTGTGTAGAGATTCATAAAGACAGTATAAAGAGAAGTCACAGGGAACAGGGTTCAGTGCAGTAATCTAAGACACTTACTGGTAGGGAGCGTATGGGGCACCAGGCTGAAGGAGTGAGAGAAAAAAAAACAGTTATCAGAATCTGGAACACGTGCTATGTAAAAAGGACCACCTTAACAGTGCTATGACCTTAAGGCCTGGGACACAGTGAACTTGCAGTAACCTTGAAGGGAGGAAATAATCACTTTCATCTTATGTACTTTCCACCCATTAATCTTCTGGTCCTATTCCCCATTGACCAAACCCAACAAGAAGACAAGAGAGACAAGAGGGTAAGAGAGAACCAGGAATAATGCCAAAGAGGCCTCCCAGAGCAAAGAGCAGAGGGGAGAAGGGTCGAGTGTATTTCAAAATGCAAATGAAAGACACAGCATGGATGATAAATTGACCCAACTTGACTCCTTGGCTTTGCTCTTTGATGGAAAACTTAAGGCAATCTAAGAGATAAAGAATCTAGGGTAGTGGTCCAATAGTCATGACGGTAAGGTCCAGATGGAGTCGTCGCTGTCATTGAATTCATCGTTAGACACATCTAATTCAAGGTGTAACAGGTCCTGAGAAATTCATGCTTTCAGGAAAGAGACAATTGGTGCCACTTCAACTTTTGCTAACCTCTAAACCCTCTAGATTGCCTTCAATTCTGTGAACTAACACTATTAAATATTGTCTTGCATGAAGATTAGGAAGAATTAGGATAAGCTGAGTCTCTTAATCTATCTTCCCAACAAAGTACTCACTGAGGAGCTCTAAAGCCCACTTTTGAATTTAGGGTCATAAATATTTTTTAGTTTTTAATTCTTTCTGAATAATCATTTTGTCAACTAATTATGGATGGTATTTTCTTTTATTCATTCTTTATATATAAACAATTCAGTTTTGAGCGTCAACTTATAGAAAATACCAGTTGATTTTAAGACCTGATGTGATTTTCAATGCACTGCAAATGAGCATTCAGCTCACACACAAGCATGATCACTATACCTCATTTTTTAAGGACCAAGAATAATTTCAGAGCAACTTCCATTGTTTTGAAAGAACTCTTTCCTTGTAAATAAGTGACAAATTTGTCTCCTTGAATAATCTTTAAGAACTAGCTACTCAAACTGCTGGTTCCTTGAATGATATTGGCAAAATATCCACATATCCATACACACACATAATCTGCAATGGACAAGCATTTCTTAAATTCTTAAATTTCTTAGGACACAAATACCATTACCTCAAATAGAAAACAGTGATAACTTTGATTTCATTTCATAAATTCCATTATCAAAACACAAAAGAGTGAAAAGACAGGCTACAGATGAAGAAAAAAAAATATGTGTGATGCACATTAGTAACAAATGACTTCAAATAAGAAGAATTAAACAGCAAAAAAAATGTAAAGTAGATAACAGACAGGTGCTTCATATACACACTAATAAAATGATCAATAAACATATGAAACAGTACAAACAATAATATTCATCAGAGAAATCTTCTCTAAGAGGAGTTCAGGAACATAGCACTACTTACTCATCAAAATGGCTAAATTTTTTAAGGACTCGAAGTACCAAATGGTACTGAGGATATGAGCAGGCTGAACTCTACATGAGTGCTGGGCATGTGCACTGTAAGAGTCACTTTGCAAAACTATTTTGGAGGTCTTTGTGAAAACTAATCACATGCCCACCCTAAGACCCAACAAATCACACCAAAATATATATTAAAGAGAAATGGGTGCATAGACTCACCAAAAGACACACTCAGGAATATTTATAACAGCTTTGTTCATAGGAATCCTAAATTGAAAACAAGTCAAACACTCAACAAGAGGGGAGATAAATCAGCTCTATATTCAGATTAAGGAATATCAGAACAAAATAAACTGTGACCTGCAATGATATGGATAAATCTTATGGAAATTATATTGAATTGAAAAAAATAAAAACTTAAAAGCATATAGTAGAGAATTCCTTTATGTGAAGTTGAAGAGACAAAGCCAATCAGTGGTGACAGAAGTTCAGATTGCAATTACCTCTGGGGTGTGGGAGCAGAGTCTGGCAAAAAGCACAGGTAAACTGAGACACAAGAATTCTGTTTCTCTTCATCAGGGTTATTGTATGGTTATATACTTATGTAAGAATTCATTCATCTCTGTACTTAGGATCAATGCACATCGTGCTATATGCATGATGTTTTAATTTTAAAATGTGAAAAACATTCAAGACCCACTCCCCAAATTTCTTCAATCAGAATAGCCTCTTGTGGATTTAGCAAAATTAAAAAGAATGTGCTTTGTAGTTCCCTCAGGTGAAACTCTAGCATGACAGACCACCACAAATTCCAAGGGTAATTGAATTGACTCAATATTCTTTCATAATGAAATTCTGCAAGTTTGGATTTAGCTGAGAGCACAGAGAGACTCCAAAGGAGCTGTTAAGAAGGATGGTTGAACAAGCTGTTACATGCTTTCTCAACATATTTTTAATGAAATAGGTATGTGAATACCCACTTTTAAATAAAATAAGTGCTTAAATATACCAGTTAGGTAAGTCAATGGAGATCCCTTATTGTCAAATAAACTAAAGTAAGGACTCCACAATGAGAAAAGATGAGAAAAAAAAAAAAATTGAAGGTGCTTTCTGTTCATTTGCAACCAAATTCAATAGCTTTCATGCAGAAACCCAGGGGAGTTTTTATTGAATTCAAGCCTCGAATTGTTTCTAGCTAACAGGCTCACTTCTATTTACAGCATTATTTTCTATTAAAGGACAAGCCTGGAAAGTCAAAGAATTTAGTGCTACTGTTTTACTTGAATAATCAACACTTCTAGACCTCCTTTATCATTCTCTCATAAAAAAATGGAAATCAAACTGACTGCTTTTTATCAGCTAAGCTGAAACTTTCCAGGACCAGGGAATAAATAAATACAGAGAGAGATAGTAACCATAAAAATCTAATCAGTTATGAGAGTATTTTGCCAGCTATAGTCCTCTAAAGGAATCAACTGGAAGCAGAGGTCTTCTCATGCTAAAAGATAGTGAAAATACATCTACGTTACATTCTT
Source organism: Solenodon paradoxus (assembly GCA_004363575.1). Taxonomy (NCBI): domain Eukaryota; kingdom Metazoa; phylum Chordata; class Mammalia; order Eulipotyphla; family Solenodontidae; genus Solenodon; species Solenodon paradoxus. The sequence goes on from RJWH01001821.1 coordinate 100,203, forward strand.
AGCACTTCTCCATTAGAGAAGACTGCATCTGTAGACATTTTGACTTCTTTTTCAATTTAATTTCATTGAAGGAACATTGTCTCAGAACACTATATAGGTTTAAGGTGTGCATCACGGTAGATCCACATCTGCATTTATTAAATCAAGTTTACCACCCACCATTTCATTTCTGCCTTCACTATAAAACTGATTCACTCTTAACAATTTTCCCGCCCCTTCTCTGCCAAATAAACAAATAAACTAAATCAAACAAAAATAGACTTATAGTCGATAAAAGCAAGTTATGGTTGTGAGTAAACATTCTGACGTTAAAATGCAATCCAAACATCTTATTTAAAATTACCTTTTAAATCCTGGAATAACCTTGATTTAAACAAACCAGTTTGAAAGCAAACCACCTCTAATCATTCACTGAACTAAAATAAACAACCAAGTAATAGTCGGACAAGTGTCCGTTCATTCCAGGATCCATTGCCTTAATACTAAAACCTAGAGGTTTTAAAAAATAATTCCACCCAATCACTTACTTTGAGTTATCTAAGTCTTTATATCAAAGTCATCCTTTTTAATTTTTAAGGGAATTATACTATTATAAATTCCAATCAAACCATGGGCTTAAGTGACCTTTCTGAAGTAATAGTCAAAAGCCCAATGGTACATATATCACAACTTTAAATCCTGTTTAAAGCATAGGGTATTTTTTGCATTAATTAGCTGTCAAAGTTCTGAACTGAAACTCAGATCTGAGCATTCTCAGACTAAGACTTCCTCTACTAACCACAATCTCCCTTACTAATCCTCTCCCTTAACATCACCATTGACTTTAAAATTTCTTTCATGTTACAACGTTACAAAGTATCAGGGATAAAGAAGTTATTAAGCCCTTGCCGGTTGTTACACCTGGTGACCACAGGAGAGTAAGTTGTCCTTGGAAAGGCAGGGGACTGACCCTGCACCACACCAAGATTAGCTGCCATCAGGAAGGCGAGAGTGGCCAAGCAGCAACTTTTGTCTGAGAAGGGTAGTGCTACCGGATGCTTTTGTGCTTAGAGAATCTGAAAAGAAATACCTCCAGACATTCACAGGCTAGATTAGAAGAAAAAGCATCTGGTTTCTGGTAAAACCTGATCTCCGCTCAAACCACTGTGAGGCAGTGGTCCTAAAAATTCTGTGTCCATGAACAGAGAACTGCAAACGGTCCCTGAGTCTGTGCCAGCAGCTGTAATAGAAGGTGCAGGTTGCCACTACCTTATTCTGACCGCATATCTGTCCTTGCTAGACTGCAGCTGCTGTTCTCCCGGCTCCTGACTGCGATCGCACTACAACAATGACAACTACTTCTACTTGTTCCAGACCATCTTTTGACAACTCAGAGTCACACCACTTTCTAAGATCTCAGAGCCTAGGAGAATGTCTTCCTGTATCCCTTCCCACTGAGGCTCCAGGTTGGCATTTACTAATAAGAGGTGCTTACACGAGAGTCACAGGGCAGGAAAGTGAAAGCTACCATTCTGCAGAGGTAGCTGCAAGAAGATTTGAGCTTCACTAGGCAGTTTCCAGAGCTGCTTTTAAGAACCACCCTCTTCAGTGTTTCAGGATGATAATTTTGCTGACTTCCTTGACCTTTATTCATACTGTATTTCTAAATACTGTATAAACTTTCACTGTTAACATTTTCTTTGTATTTGAAATGTATAGCTATATTTTCCTGAGTGAAACTTCACATTTCAAAATTCTGAGATGAACTACCAAAAACATTGTCAGATGCTGCTACTACTAGTTTTTACAAAACGATGATGCAAAATTGCACTTATTGTAATTATGATGGATCAACTCACCAAAAACGATGGATTTGTGAATACTGAACTGTTTCTCTTAGGGAAACATAGTCTTAGGTTTCTGTGAACCTGTAGTCAAAACATTCTCATCAACTAATTGCTATATATCTTGCTTTGCATGTGTTTCTGATTATAAACTTTATTCAACACATGTTGTTGCTCAAGTAACATTAAAATCACAATAAAAGGAACGACATCTCATAGGTCATACTGGACGAAAACTAACGCATGTGTTTTCTCCAGAAGGTACATCACACCCTTCTTTTACTTAGGATCACTGAACGGGCTTCAGCACGATGATGGGATCATTTTAAATAGTGACATCACCAAAAAAAGAGAAAGAAAACAAAAATTCCACCCCCTCCCAATGGTACTAAATAGACTATGAAATCACGTTCGTTTACAGTGTGAGAAGTGAAACGAGTAGGCAAAATGCTGCCTTGTTTAATTCCAACTGGGATCTCTTACCTTTTGGTGCCAGTGAGTACTTCCTGGGCAGTGTGCTCCATGTCGGAGGAAAGATATACCGACTGGGAACCTAGTAAGGTTGCGTACGAGTAATAAAGAGGGTAGAAGAGAGGTCTCAGATATTTCTTAACTAAAACCTGTATCTTATCATAGTCATAGGCTGTGGAGATCTTCTCAAAGCACCGATCCAGCATCACTTCTTTAGGCACTTGTTTCTACGAGTTTTATAGACAAAAGTACAGAAAGCAAAATTAAACATATTATAAATCCAGTGTATGATGGCACTAAATTAAGAAATAAATCCAAAAAGGCAACTTACCAAATAGACCAAAAGAAACAAAGGGTCATTTGGTACACTTGTAAGCAATATAGTTGTTCCTTAATTTTATGTAATTAAATTTCTACTTTTCCAGAATCATTTGTTCAGGTACAACAGGTGATACTGCTATTATACAGATATTTCTATCACACAGTTAGATACACCCCTTGCTCAGCAAGTAGATGATCAAGAACTATATGATTATTTAAAATTATTTTAGTGCATGAGTCAAACGATAGCAGCTCAGCTGAAACTTGTTTTGATGGTTGAATCTAGTTAATTCTCCAGAGATTAAGGATGGGAAATAATCAGAAAGATTATGTATTTCATAGATTAAAAGATGCAGACAAGGAGCACCCTGGGGGAGTAGAGGTTCGGTGTAGTCCACATACATCCCAAGGACCCAGGTTCATGTCACAAGGTCAGGGGCAACAACCAGAATGAACAACTAGATAAAGTAGAGCATTTCTTTATCCTCTCTCTTCCTTCCTGCCTGCCTGCCTGTCTCTGCTCTCTTTCATTCCTGACTGACACTTTCCTTTAAAAAAAGAAAAGCGGTGCAGATGAGAGTGCTGTCCTTCCATGGAAAGGCGGAAGAAACTGAGGCAGGAACATCAACAGCAATTAGAGAAACTTATGCAGGCCTGGGTGGATCATTTGGGGATGACTGTCTTCTCTGATGTTGTCTTCTTTAAATTCCTGGAAGGTTTATTATTTGGTCACCAGATGACATGCTGGTCCAGTCAAGATGTCGTAATTTCCTCAGATGTCTCTCATGAACCCAGGAATCTACTCCCTGAAGTTTAACTGCACAAGCATTCTCAAATTGTACTGGAGTTTCAGCAAGGTGGAAGAGTTTTCTGAAATTGTCTTTTCCCATAGGTAAAATATCCAACTATGTAGGGTGTGTTGCTTAGAGCTTCATCTCCCCAGCGTCTTCTGTGAAAGGACAGATCAACGAGTACCGTTGCTCAAAAGCAAGTATACCTTTATATTACTAAAATATGTATATTTTAATCAACAGTGTATCAAAAAAAGGTAGGGGCTAGGTGAACTGAGCATTCTGCAACTATCTCATAAGGTGTGTTTACGAGTTTCGAAAGATTGGATCCAAGCTCTGTGTGTGTTTAATGGAAAGGTGAAGGCAGAAATGAAGGCGAGTAGGCAGGCAGGTAGGGAGAGAGAGGAAGAAGAAGCACTTTATTTTTATTTTGTTATTCACATTGATTGGTCTCCCCAGATCCAAGTCTTGAACCCAGGACCTTGGGATGTTTGTAAACTGATATCGGTTACACTAGATCATAAGGAACCAGGGCATTCTTGCATCTGAGTTTTAGAAGAGCAAAGGCAATAATTTGGCTTAAGTATTTGGAGAGTCTCTACAAATTTTGCCAACTGAGTTTTTATAATGCCATAGGTATATTCCACTAAACCAGATGATTGAGCGTGGTAAACACAATGAAAAGCAGAAAATGACAGAAACTTGTTGAAGTACCTGTCGGATAAAATAGATTGCCTGATCACTATGAATTTCAAAAGGAATTCTCTAGGTGGGTGTAATCTTTTCCAAAGGGACTTTGGTCACAGAATAGGAAGTAACCTTTTTAAAAGGTGACATTTCTATCCAGTGAGAAAACATATAAACTATAACTAAAACATATTTGTATCTATAACTGTGATATAGGGTAACTGTATGAAATCCAACTGACAGACTTTGAATGAGGCCTTAGACAATTTTAAGTGTTCAGGAGCTATGATACAGGGTTCCCTGTCATGTAACAGTCCAAACAGGTACTTGCTGCAGCCTTAATAAAGGTAGTCACCAACACTGACCCATGAGTGTCATCATTTTGTTGATATGTCAGTGCTTTATTTAATACATCTACAGTAGTTAAGAGTGAAAACTTTAGAGTCTCTGGTAAGACTGAATTATTATTTGATCCAAATGAGAACTTTGTTGTCTTATCAACAGTCATTTGATTTCCAGTATTGTTTTCATTTCCCGGCACCAACTGTTGGACCTCTCCGACTAACTCTTCTGATAACAATTGGAGAAATATCGCTGTGGACCATGAGAGAGGTTTTGCTGCTAGTTGTTCCTTTAACATCTGTACTTCTCACTTTCCCACACAGTTGGTGGGAATGTAAACTAGTGCAACTTCTTTGGAAAACTGTGTGGAGATTCCTCAAAAAAATAAAGATGGATCTACCATCCAATCCAGTCATTCCATTTCAGAAAATAATATCTGCACCCCTAAGCCCATGGCAGCCAATTCATAATCGCCAAGACGTGGAAACAACCTAAAGTCCATCAAAAGATGAATGAATAAAGAAGTTGTAGCGTATGTACTCAGTAGAATTCTATAGAACTGGAGGGGGGAAAAAAGATGAAATTGTATCCTTTGCAATAACCTAGATGGAATTGGAGGGGATCATGTTATGCAAAATAAACCAAAAAGAAAAAGAAAAGTACAGAATGGTTTCACTCATGTGTGGAATATAAAGAAACAAATCAAGGGAGCAAACTCCAATAAAATTCACAGACGCAAGACTGTGGCTACCAGAGGGGTATGAGGAGGGAAGGAAGGAAGGTGGGAATAACATGGTGGTAAATGACACTAGAACTCTGGTAGTGGGTGTGTGTTGTGAAATACACACAGGCTAAGTTGCACTTTCAATATCCTAAAATACATATAGCAGTGCAAACAAAAAAGTGAAATAAAGTTGCTTATTTTTAAAAGTGCTGTAATCCTCATGGAAGTATAAGCAAGGTAATTTCCTCTAACTTCAAAAAAAAAAAAAAATCAACTTTAGAATGTCCTGAAGTCTTAATAATAGTGAAGGCAACAGGTAGTAGTGTGGCATCCAGCAATTCTGGAATATAGGACCATTTTTAATTTTTCACCATTAAAATAAGGAAGCTGCATTGCTTTTATAACATTCCAAACTCATTTGTTGTTCTGAAAGCATATCTGCCATCAGTGTAAAGTTTGGCTCTTTGTTCTTGACAAGAATACAGGCACACATGAGCACATGATTCAGTTTATTGAGCTGAAATAGCCAACAGCAAAGATGCCACTACAATTATATCAAAGAATGTTGATATTGCATACCCAGAACAATATTTGCTGTTTTCATCTTTCAAAATGAATGGTCAGTGAATCCGGAAATGTTCAAATTATCCAAAGGAGTTTCTTGAACAGGGTTCAGAAGATGATCCATCGGTGTTAGAAATGTTGGTAGCAACAGGGAGAGATATGGCAATTTAGTTTATTATGTGAAATATGGGGAAAAGTCAGCAAAAGGATTTCATAGGAGGTAGGGCAGTTGACTAAAAAATGTTAAGTGTGACAGGAATTTAGGAAAGATTCTGCTGCATGAGGTACAAAATTTCACAAGCTTTCCTCAGTGCCACTAAACATAAGCAGAGTGGAAACAATGACCTTAAGGCAAGGAGGGGACCCTCATGCAACAAGTTCCAATTGCTGATTATAATACCTTAGCTATCAATTTGACTTAATTGTGGGACAATGATGGTTCCCATGGTTTTGGGTCAGTATCCCAGAGGATTTTCTTCATTTTCATACACAAAAGGGTTGGGGGAAAGGGGAAATCTTTTAGTTGGGATGTCCAAAGCAGATTAATTTATTAAACTCTGCTTTAAAGCTGTAAAGACCTCCTCCTTATAGGGTATTGTTTAATTCTGGGAAGATGTTTAAGAGCATTCTATTGAATCTTGATAGTGCACTATGAGTTTTGCCAATATCAGCAGGAAAATTTGCCCATAAGAAGGGCGGTATCTGATTCAACAGGAACAATAGCTCTATCAACCTCAATAATATCAAAAATATGGTAAAGAAAGAATGTCACAGGTTTATTTAATTCATTTGGTCAACTGCCTTGATTTTTACTGTGAACCTCTACAATAATTCTCCCTTTAGGGGAAGAGATCCTATATGAAATATCTAAGAAATTTTGATCCAGTGAATTAACAGGGAAGAAGGAGCTGAAGAGAAAATAATGGATATCTCTTAAAGACCCAAACAAAAGAGAATAGATTCAGAAAACAGATTTTTTTTTTTTCTTTTTTGGAAAACTCCCCTACTGAACTTATATAATTGTGGAGTTATGTATCAAAATATGAATGTAATAACAAGAAGGACAGAACTATTTATTCCCAATATAAAGAGTTTTTCTCCTACCAATTAAGGGAAAGGATTGGGGGAAAATGCTTGTAGTTCCAAGAAGTTCCATCATTGGGAATTAGCAAGACATTGGAAAGCCTGATTGGAAGACTGCACACTTGACAGTTTTTCAGTTGTAGCAATCTACTTTCCAATGCCCTGGACTTTTATAGTAGTGACAAAACCTATAAAGTTTTTTTGACTCTGTATAGGGATCTTCATTTGGTAGTTTAAAGATAAAGATCTTTGCCATCTTTTTATCTGACTGGCTAAAGTGCTAGCAAATTAAAATCTGAAGTAGACATAGTTTTCCATTCTATTCAATTTCTTTTACTAAGAGAGAAAGACCTCAGCTCAGTACATTAACAAACAGAATTGAAGGCTACCTTTATCAATTTAGCAACAAAAGGTAAAGCTGAATTTTCTTTGAAAACAATTTTCAGGTGTTTATAATAATTATCAATAGATTTATCAATCTTTTGTATACAAGCTTAAATTTTATTTCAAGTAAGAGTCAGGAAAAAAACAGAAATAATTTGAGAAGCCCATTAGCTAATTTATTGGTCCCCTGCCAAAATTTAGGGGTTTGTTTATCTAAATTTATTTCAGAATTTTCCCATCTGGTAAGTTTCATCCAATGTGAAGTAACAGATATATGTCCAAAAAGACATGTTGATAGGTTTGCGTTTGATATTGAACTCTTCAGAAAATCTATGAGAGCCATCATTTACTTTCAGAAACTCTTTATGGTTCACAATTTAGGTTGTCATGACGTCAGAGGGTGCAGGCTCAAAAAAAGCCAAAATACAAAGAGTTAGTTTAACAAAAGAAGACTTTATAGGCTGAGGTTCTAGATGGGAGGTAGGTGGCCCAGAAAGGGAGGGCGAGGATGTCACTGGCTAAACGTGGGGCCTGAGTATATGGTTGCTGCCACGTATCTGGGCACAAAGAAGATTTTTAAAGAAATAAAGAGAAACTCCAGGAACCAATTTATTTTTCTTCATAATTTGATTTCCACTATTGATTTTAAGATTTTTGCAGAGGCAATTTTAAATTCTTGTTAGCATTTGCAAGCCTCAATATACCAACTGAAATAGATTTTCCATTCAATTTTAGTAATTTCAAAACCATGGCTGTTCAATTCAGTTTTAGAAAAAGCAGGTTTAGAGAGTTCAAGGGTTTCCAAAATGACCACTGGAGTTGTATTTCCTTTTAGTTAATTCATCCCTTTTAGTTAGAAATATACATATAGAAGGACCATGGAACTGAAACAGTAAGTTCGCAGAGGCTCCTGAAGGAGGAATGTTCTGGGAACACTTAGCTAGTCACAATCTTATTACTTTTACAATTACTATTATTATTACCCCGAATTTCCCAAATATCCTGCTCCTTTATAGGTGATCCCTGTCTCCAGAAGGAAACTGGGTTAAGAGTAAATGTGAGATTTGTACATCACAATTTTTCATCAGCTGTTTTCTACCAGGCTAGTGCTAATGAATCCAGGCACTCACACAAATGTACTCATTTCCACTAGAATAGCTTGTGTCCAGAACAACCAGTCTGAAGTGAAAACCCTGACAACTGGACAGGTATTGCCCTTTTTCAGAACCTAAGGGTTTATGTGCAATATCAAGTATGTGTTGGAAATCAGCATGATCTCAGGTTGGAGAATCTATCTCCAGTGGATCAGATCAAAGGCTCTATTTTTGTTTTTTTAAAGGAAACAGAGATAAGGAAGAAGCCTATTTTTATTTATTTATTCTCATCTTAAATTGTTCATCTTGATTATTTCCCCATTGGCCCTGGTCCTTTGGACACATGCAGACTGTGCTGGCTGCAGGGACCTGACCAGTATTCCACCAGCGTGTGACAGCAGTACTACTCTATTAAAAGGCATCTGAATTCAAAATATCTTCCTAAAGCTGACACAAGTCCACCAATATAACCTAAACTCTTGAAGGCAACTATGTATGTCATGATCAGTAGGCACAGATCACACAAGGGAGATTTCTGAGATACATGAATATATCAACACAAAATTTTGCAGCTATTGATCCAGGAGAAAACTTTCCCTAAAACTTCAGGATGAATGAGAAAGCAGAGAGTCACATCTATCCTTCCACCCACTTTGCAGTGGTCAGGAGTTCATCTCTGGCCCCCATATAGAACAAAAGCAATTAGTTATTCCAACAACAGAGTGAATTTGCTAAAGAACAAATCACCAGGAAAGGGCAGTACAGCAAGTCTGTTCATGGAACCCATGTGCACTTCCCTGAAGAGGACCTCTAAGGACCTCTCCGTTCCCCTGCAAGTGGAAGCAGCATCACCTCCTGAAGGAGAGTCAAGACATGGATTTCTTGCTGATCCATGCATGCACGGATACTCTTTCTAGACTCCCAACCTCATTTAGATAGGGTTTCTGTGTATTCATGTTCACAATGTGCACATCTGTATCCTCTCTTCCCTTTTATTGCACCCTGTAGGACTGCAGAACTGAGAGGCCCTGCTTCTAAGTTAAGGAATGAATTCACAACCCAACATTACTCTGAAAAGGAGAAAAGAACAAAAGAGAATCATTCAAGACTTACTTGCTGGGAAAGCATTTGGGAAACTATCAGCAATACCACAGGTTTGATGCATACTTCTTTATTATTTTATCAAACAAAGAACAAGGAAATTACAAAGACACAGGAATGAGTAAATGCTAGTAGTGCATTTATTAACACACATTTTTAAAGTATATAATTAACTCTGATGCACTAATAAAAGATATACAGGTGGACTCTGTTTTCACAGTAAACAGGGAGAGAACAGACTAGACATTCCCTTAGCTCATCCAGAGAAAAGGCTGGCCTAGTGGACTCCCCCTCAACACCACATCTAAAGAATCTGTACATCATACAATGAAGTGCTTGGAGGAACACAATGCCAAATCACCTTTTCTTACTCTTATCCTCCTCTTTCCTACAATCAAAATAAAATTTCGGCATTTTTCATCAACAAGAAATATGGCAATGAACAACATATTCATTGTTTTGTAGCTGTATTCTTCAGGAATTCAGGGAGCTATTTTTAATGCTTGAGGTCAATCGTGCATATAAAGTATTTAAAACAGCTTGCATTCCAGTTCTCAGATGTCTGAATACTAAAGGAGATCCTGTCTAGTGAGCTAAAAGCATTAAAAACCTGTGAAATGTGATGGGATGAATCTGTCCAGAACCAAAAGAAAACCTGTATTTATAGCAGCTGATTTATTTGGTTGATATACAGTATGTGCTGTGGTTTATAATTTTTAAGGCATGTGAACTGGGACACATTAGATATTACAGAAAGAGTGAGTTGATGATTTACAAGACTTCATATCAGGCCTATTGACCTTCTCAATAAGAAAGGTTGGTGGTCATAACAGCACTGAAAAATGTAGCCCTCGGGAGTCGATTTAATGTAGAATAAACTCTTTAACAACCAGCAAGATGGTCATATCAGTTGCTCCATCTGCAGATTATGCTGCTGTTGTAAAAAACACTTTTTTAATAAAAAATGCATAGACTTTATTTCTGAAAACATATGTTCCCCCTACCAAACAAGCATTTTCTCCTACATAAGCACCCTTGTAGTATAAGAGTTTTGAATGGAACAACAACAAAAATGATGGGACAAGACATCCTGCTCCCAATTAAAAAAAAAATGCTGGCAAAAATTCTCTAAGTTTCCACCTCATAACTAATTATGAATCCCAAAGCAAACATATACCTGTTTTGGGGGTTTTTTTTGCCTGGTTAAACAGAGTCATATCATTCTCAATGCAAACATTAGTCCACTTTCAAGCTGATACAATCAATAAACAGACTTAGCAATCAGTGATGCTCTATGTTAAACCTCTGCACTACACACCAAAGCTGATATTTTAAGAGCTAAATACTTAATTATCAGAGTAGTATAAAGGGAATTTCAAAGCAATCCATCTAAACACTTCTCACATATAAAAATATTCTTGCTTTTTAGCACATATTTCATGGGAAATTATTCACATCTACCTCTGAAACTGAAAAATAAAGATGGGTTATATCTTTCTCCATCTTTGATTATTATTTTTTTCTATAGCATTCTAAAAACACTGAAATCATCCATGAGCAAAAAAGGCGGCATGGCAACTCCCTATAGAAAAAGTCCAATTCAAAAATAAAAATCTCTCTCTTTATGATACCTAATCCTAGGCAGCAGTTGAGTAAGATTGAATTTATAAACAACAGTAAAGCAGACGCAAAATGAAACACTGAAATAAAAACTAGCGCAATCTGTTATCTACCAGGCAATCTTTTGGTTGCATGTTCTTATTTGTTAATTGTTTTAACACAATTCAAAACCTTATATACTATAACTTTTCTTCAAAGTTTTTCTTCGCAATTCCCTGTGATATGCCACTCCTAGAATGCATTTCATTATATCATGTCATTTGTGTCCTTTTCACCCTAACACTTATGAGATCTTTGCCCAGTGACCATTTCTAGTGATCGTTGCATTCTCCAAACTTAGTATAATACCTCACATATAGTAATCAGTCAATTAATGTATTTTGGATTGAATCAGCAGTACATATACATGTTCTTTAAATACTGGTAGTCTTCTGTAATCAAACCAACGATACTCACCAGAAGCTTTCTGAAAGCCAAGTTTTCTTTTTAAAGCATCCAATGGGTCATTTATTAATTCAATATGTATTTATGGAGCAAATACTATTTGACAATATCCAAATAGGTCAAGTAGAGGATAAACAGAACCATAAGATGTGTTAGCCTTCAATAAAATGTGTTAAGAATGGAGATGTAATATTTAAAATCGAATAAGGTAAAAAAACAAGCAAACATGAAATTCTTGAGAGACACACAGATAGACATGAATAAATGCCTGGTGAATGGTACAGGCTAGAATCACCAAGAGGCACCAATAAACGAAACTTTTTTTAAGCTGAAGATTGACCACACAGAGAAAGTAGAATTTGGGCTAGCCATGAGGGAAATATTTGCTACACTTAGTAAAGAAAGTGCAAAAAAGTTTGAGTCATTTGAAGGAAATGTATATCCTCTCCCCAACTTCCCTTTCCTTTGACGCCCATTTCCAACAGGACTAAAACATAATAGCAACAGGTAAGTGTTTTGAAGCAATGATGAGTATACGTGAAGGATATGTTAAAAATGTATGCTGTGCTGGTTAAGGGGTTTCTTCAACCACAGTATTGATTTAAACTGTTTACAATGGCGCTTCTGTTAGCACTGTGAAATGAACAAAACTTGTCACCATCGGTGAATGAATAAACAACCTTGATCCTTGTCTCAGCAAGTGAAAAGAATTCAGAAATGCCAGACAGCAAAATAAAGTTTAGTAAGATTTAATAGGAAATAGAAAAAGCCACTTGGAAGAAGTTACAAATGGGCAACTTTAATGCTCCAGAGAGATGGAGATTGAAGGGATGAGGACCCAGGCCCTGGGCAGGTTTATATCCACTTTTCTTATCTCAGGAACTTATCTGACTGGCTACTGGGTCAAGACCCCTCTGGACACCCTCTGGATGTTTCTTGGTCATTTCAAAGTCCTCTGCTCTCAAAAATCCCCTTTTACATTCCTCCACCCCTGCGGATTCTTCCTGCCTTCTGTCTGCTGGCCCCAGGCTGTCACCACTGTATTATTCATATATGTCTTTAGTCTTTCTCATCTCCTCTCTACCTGCCTATCCTAAAACTTCCAGCACACAAGTACCTCACAGCAGGACGAAGCTCTGTGCCTGACAGAGCAGGGCTTCCCTCAGCACTGCTCTACAACTCGCCAAGGGAATCTATATCTGCTTCTCCAACATTAATTCTGGCTACCGTTAAGCTTCCAGAAAGACAAATATCATTAAATGTGACTTGTAAAAAAGATATAATTTATTCTAAAAATGTTTAGGTTAAGTTTGGAAAAATGCAGCCTGGCAAAACTTTCAAAATACTGTCCTACAATATTGCACAGGAATTTTTCTGCTTTTTTTTTTTCTCTTTCCTCTCCCAACTCCCCTCTCTCACCTCTCTCTCCATATATGTATGTGTGCATATATATGATATATATATATATATATCATATATATGCATATATTCACACACAGACTTCCTAGAAGTGTCATCCAAGGATTTTCAACAAATTATCATAAATATTCATGAACTAATAAAAACAAAAAGGGCAAATGATTATTTTAGGATCTTAATCTCCAAAATATTTTAATCCCTGTGTATATAATTGTGCACTAATTGATTTTTAAATGTTTAAAAGGTCTTAACTTGGACATCATCCAAGATGACATGCCCACCCAAACAAGTCAGTCAGTATTCATAATGCCGGCTATTAGGCACTATCTCTGGGACAAACTGATTCAGACCTGAGTTTAAAACCAACTTATAATAGCATTTTTCTTCTCTCTTGAAGTAGCTTTAGTCACAGAGGGTGAACTCAGTCCCAAAGGGGCCTGAGGGTATGAATTTCATTGTTATATCCTTGCTTATCTTAATGTAAAATAAATTCCTCCCGAATACTTGGGAAGAATAATGCCCTAATGATATGCCATATGATTTTAACATCCCATCTGGCATATTGAGATACCTGGGTGTTTAGTGGTCACCCCAGAGGGGCATGATCAGCTTCCACCCAAAATTGATTGCCATGTTGGCATTGAAAATGCCACAGACTCATTCTGAAAAGGTTAATGAAGTTTTCTGGAGAGACAGGGAAACTGCTGGTCAAAAATAGCTGGAACAAAGAGAAGGAAGAATTATATTGGTTTCCACTGTGGTTAGGGAATGAGAGTTTCCACCTGCAGTCATATCTGTCTCCCGGAGAAATTTAGATATAGTTGAACTCTGCCTGCAAAAACTGTGTGCACTGCAGAGTTGTTGAGATGCCCCACAGATCTCCAGCTAAGAGCATACTGTGTGCCTTCCAAGATGAAGACTAGCTGTGGTTGAGAGGTTGTTCAAATAGGCACTGGATATTAGTCAAATCTATAATACCAAAATATTTTCCATTTGCTGGTTAGTGTTTGTTAATTTCAATAACAGTGCTTTTAGGGACCTAAATTGCAATACCATGGCATTAAGGCTACCATAATCCTGTTACATGACATGTCACCAGGTTTGATCAGTGACCAAACTGGGCTATTAAAGAAAAATATAGTAGGAACAATGTCCCCCTCTTTCAGTAGATCCTGAATGATGGGTTTTAGATCTTATAATTCTTGTTCTAACCTATAATGACCATATTCACTATTTTAACTGGGGCAAAAGACAACAAGGAAAGATCTATAAGGTTCCTTTATTGATTGGAACTGCTAAAATGCTAACTTTATTTCAGTTTATTATTTCTTGGATCAAATCTTCCATTCCTATTATGGAATATTTTAGACCAATAGGCATAGCCACAGGGAATCTGGGTGAGATAATAGTTTCTATTGCTAAGATGAAGCAGACCTGTCTGTCACCTGCTATATGTTATCTAATCCTCCTACAAGTATATAGGTATTATGGTAGAGTCACTAGGTATAACTATAATCTGTGTCCCAATGTCTACTAAGGTCACAACATTTGCCATTTAGTACATCTCAGCAAATGTTTAATTTAAAACCTATGTGATAGAGCTATAAAAGCCAGCTGGGTGCCCTTTTATCTGTTTTAGTTGTTTCCTTTTTATCCGCTTTAGTTTTGTTTCTTAGTCTTACAGAAAAACTTTTGTTTTGTTTATAATGGTTACTGACTATGCTTTACTTGTGATGACAGTTGTGAATGTGTGTGTGTGTGTGCGTGTGTGTGTGTTTATAGAGATGTCATCTCTATTCGTCTCACATTTAAATTCTTCTTCCTTGAGAAATTCCTAAATCATTATTGTCAGGGCAAGGGGTCTCCCCACTGACAACAATTGCTTACTGAATTTAGATATTCCAGTTTTATTTGGGTTTGAATTAACCACTTACTATGCTAATAAACTGCAGCACTCATTTGAACCAAAAGGCTTTGTCATCCCATTTTACAGCTGATCAGTAAGACTTTGGACACTTTAAGAAGCAATGGGTGAAGCATGGGTCTAAGCCATGAGTATATTTCCCTAAAATCCATGATTATCATTATCTTTTTTAAAATGAAAGAGTTCTAGTCAGCAACAGCAGAAAATTTTGTAGTCTTACTGAATTACTAGATTTTTGAAATGCAGACCTCAGGACTCCATATAGTAACTACTCTTCATCACATGAGTGATAAACTGATGGGCTGCATACTTCACAGAGTCTTTATTCCAAAAGTATGCAGAACACAGACCAATGTCTAGTTGAGGCACGCTGAAATCAAGATACACAATTTAATTCAGGCCAAAACGTATGGCCCAATTCTACGTTACAGCCAAGACATGGAAACAATTGAGTGTTCATCAACAAAAAAATAAAAAAATATGGTATATATTTATAGCGAAATATTATTCAGCCATTAAGGAAAAAGAAACCCTGCCATTTGTAACAACATGGGTGGAGCTTGAAGGCATTTTGCTAAGTGAAATAAATCAGTCAAAGTAGACAAATACAAGATTAAAAAATATGTAACTCTGTGGGGCAATGAATGCTATCTAAATTTATTCTGGCACTCATTTTTCAATATTTACATAGATCATATTATAAAAAGAAAAGCCCTAAGCTAATACTCCTGTCCCTAAGCACCAATTACCAAAATTTCCAACTTGGGTCAGTGAAATCTGTAACAGAGGCTCATGGCAAACGTAGCATAAAAGAGCATGACTCAAAGCACATGCTAGTCAGCAGGCAGACTCTCAGCGTGCATGCTGTCACAGGAAGTGGAGCTCAACAGCAGGGCAGAAACCAGAGGCCACCAGCGATAGTTGCCCACCACCTGGACCATTCAACTCATAGCACCTATGCTTTTGCTGTTGCCTTTAGACACCAGGATCAACTCCCCAAGCCAAATCAGTTCAAACGCTGATTCAAAACATACACTGCAAAGATATGAAAAGTTTTATTATTCACACAACAAGAATTTCTGGGGAGGACAAGGCAGATTCCCAAACTGGTTTCAAATGGTTTTTTAAGAGAGAGAGGTGAAGGGCTTTGGGTTTTATTGTGGCTAGAGAGAAGCTCTAGGGTAACACCAAGGGAAGGAATGTGCAGTCTTTCTGAGGCAATTGCCCAGGTATGAGGTGAGAAGAGTCAGGCACAGGGTTTAAAACTGTCAGTCGTCTACCATTAAAAATTATGTCTTGCTTTTTATAACACCTAGTTTGAAAACCATGATTTTAAATCAGCTCACTTTTCTATCTTGGTCTATTCAGTAATAAAGACATGTTTCTTCTCAACTCACCCAAAAGCAGCAATACCTAAGGAATCTAATCCTTGACTGGCTGAATCTTTTCCTGTGCCAGGAGCAGAGATTCAACAATTGTGCAAAAGCCAAATCTTAGACTTCGGCAGAATTCATTGGAACTTGGTCATTTAAAAAATCAGAAATTAATGTAGCCTACCCTTAGGTTAGAATCAGGAGTAAATTTTTCCCCATCAAAAATGATGGCATTTCTTTTTATTGTTGAAAGAAAAGTTAAAAAACTCATCATTTTTGTGACCCAGAATCTGGATCGATCCAAAAGACTACAAAAAGTTTCATAAACAGTATTTTATTGTCATTAAAGCAATTACACATCTCAAGGAAGAAAAGAACTAACTTTTGAAATGATATGCATCAATAAAGATAGAACGTTAGTCTTCTAGGAACACTGGTCACATGTTTATGTCCTACTGACTTCGACTTCCAGTTTAATTACTTGTTGTTTTTCCCCCTGAACTTAAAAGATTTAAACTAACTTAAAAGATTTCTTCACAATCAATGAGATCAACAATATGGTCAACTCGATGTTGTTGCTAATATAAACAAACACAACGGATTGACTATATTTTCTATCCTGTTGTGTTATGGAAGGTTTTTCAGTCAGAGAGACATGGCAATAAATTTTCTTTAAGAGGAAATCTAGGTGGGAAAAGAAATGGCAACATTAGCTAATAAATGTTACTTTCCAAACCTGCTAATGCTCTCAGATGATTTATCACTCTTTGGAAGCTTTGGGCTATTTTACCAAGGAAAATGCATCATCCCTTAAAGTTCTATAAAACATTTTTCAAGTCACATTTATAAAACCCAGTATCACCTAAAATTGGCAAATACAAAATAGTCCAGACAATCAATAACTAGTGGCCTGGATCAACAAGGCAGTTTGAAATTTCTTCTGCTGCCTCATTTCAGAAGGTGGTGTTTTGAATAGCACATATCCCCAGATGTTGGTTTCACATACTCCCTCTCAGAAGAAATCTAACTGGTCATGGATATTTAAATGCCGTTCACAGAAGTTTCCCCAGAGGTGGTATACAGAGTATTCATTCCTATCTGATGAGGGAAAGATGAAAAAAGAAACCTTGGAGACAAGAGACTTCAGAAGATACCTTTTTTGAGAGTTTTTATAGCTTTGCCTGTGTGGTTTACAGAGATAGTACTCTGATCATCCATAGCCCTGTTGAGTTCAAGTCAGGACTATGGCACTAGGCAGCTCTCTGTAGTCAGATAATCCACAGGAAGGCAGAGGAAGAAAAAAATCCCTCATACTATGCTTCAAAATCGATGGCAGGATTTTTAAATGAGACAGTACAGCATTTGGCAGGTACGGTTTGTATCAATAGCATCATCAGAGAAAACTTCAGCTCCCTAAAACAAAGCAATCTCTAATATTGATCATTCACTGAAAGTTCATTGATATTTCATAGTTTACTTTCAGTCTTATTACCCAAGGTGTAATTCATCAGAAAATATACTTGGCCTTCTGAATTCTTATAAAGAGGCCACTGTTTGCTTGTACTTGCTTGTCTTAATAATAAAATTGAATTGACCATATTGCCGATCTCACTAATTGTGAAGACATCTTTTAAGTTCAGGTGGAAAACAACAAACAATTAAACTGGAAGTCATCTGAATTTTATTAAAAAAAATTAAAAAAAGAAGTTGCTAAACAACAACAAAACAAAATATAAAAATAACTCTAGTGAGCAGATAAACTTCTTCCACAAGTCCAAGTTTGGAAATCCCTTTCTCGTTCAGTAAAATTATTGAGCAGCTACAATGGGAGAAGTGTGAAATCATATTCCAAGAGGGACACATAAATGACAGAAATAGAATACATCATGGGAAATAGAGAGCTGTTGCTCAAGATGGGAAATGTGAACAGTTGCACCCATCTGATTATTATTTTCATTATAAATAATGACATGACTCATGGTATCTACTTTCTTTATTTCTATGGATTAAAAACTCATTCTGTCAGTAGTTAATTTGCTGCCAAAACAGCTTCAGTTTTAGTCCTTAGAAGCTCTTTCAAGTTGACTCCTATGTTCTTCTAATGAGCATCGTCACCCCCATCTCTTTGGGAAGCATTTCCTTACTTTATGGCACCACAAGATAGTCCAGTTCACTTTCTATTTTTCCCACATCAGCCTTGTAAAAAAATTGTCTTCTCCAAGGAAACATGTTTCCTTTTTTTGGAGAATGGTACTTAGAAACCAAGAACTAGGAGTTAGACATCAGTGATCCTTGATCCTCTCAGCAGGCAAATCTAGGAAATACATGTATATATTTTAACCTCAGCCCCGTATATGTACATTTATGTATTTTTTATCTGTATGTTGAGTAAAAACATCAATTTGTACTATTATCTCTGAGTCCAATCCAGCGCCACAGGGTTCATCTTAGCATTTCTTTTTCTTTATTGCTAACTTCTTTCTCCAGCAAAGAGAACCCCAACTTTCATTATCTACTATCTATCCAATCCTAGTATATGCATACAAACATTTTGGAACTTCTAGTCCATACCCTGGTAAAAGGGAACATACCTATCTTTTCAAAGAGATAACAGGTTTCACATACAGTTCATTTTTGTTTTAGTCTCTAAGAGTTCTTTTTGTTTTAGTCTCTGAGTAGCCAATCCATCCAAGTATGTTCACCATTCTTATTGAAGTGAGTTCTTTTTGTCCCCACTCTCTCATTGTGGTTATGTTATTCATTTGTAATACAATAGGTCTGTTTGTTAACATCTGTATTCCATTTTGAGTTCCTTTCACACCCTGAATGTTTTTGCTTACTCTTTAGATATGTAAAATAATACTAGGATTCTAAGAGTCAGCACTAGGCCAAAGGATACTCTTACAAAGTGTCTTTCCTTCTTCATCCTAGCACCCTTATTATATTTTCTCTTCTTTCCCTCCCTCTGTGTTGGCAACCATATCTTCTATTTCTGATCTACCTGTTCTTTACTTTTCTTTAAGTTTTATTCATTTATTCATTTATATTTGTGATTTAAATTACCTTTATTTAAGAAACATTGCATTGTAACATTATATAGATTTAAGGTGCGGTTATCTTTCTTGATTTTTCTCTGTTAAGTATAAACTAATACCTATGTATTTTCTTATATCTATGTCTTTCTTAAAAAAAACAGCATTCAACAGTGGAGCTCACTTTTTTTAATGAGAAATATGTCATTACTGCAACTTCCTATTTAGTCTCACACCTGACTATCATTGGTAAAACTTATTCTTAATATGAAATTTATTTGGTTTTCTCTTAGTTTTGCTAAAATGTGGATTATGGACTTGATATTTTAATTTTTCATGTTGTTATGGGTCTTTCCAAGAGGAAATAAAAAGCAAATGCAGAACTAAATTATTGCCAATATCTCCACTAAAACCAGAAATCCACAGTATTTGCATTTTAATATCTTTCCCTAGAAGACCAAAAACAATAGCTCTATAATGGAAATTTAAGCACTGAGTTTCTTCATGGAAATTTTTGAAATCATTAAGAAGGGAAAAATCTTTATAGAAACAATATTAATTTATTATTCAGGCATTATCATTTAGCAAGTTGTTTTTAGTATATACTATGTGGTGAGCATTCTTCTATGTATACATCAGTATGACACTAAACATTCCTATCTTCATGCAATCTACACTCCAGAATTCCTTCAGTATACAAAATTGTGTACTAAGCACAACAGGTGTATACTATTAGAGTAGATCTCTACTTTGGTGAAGTTTACATTCTTGATGCTTGATGAAAAGTACTTACTACTTGATGGAAAATATTGTGCACATTCATGAAAAATACAAAAAGATTTATCATAAGTTCCAAAGACTAAAACACAAATTTTTTTTTCTTCTTTTAACTATTTATGGAACGCCTACTACATGACCGATCCTGTTCTGTGCGCTGAGGATGTAGCAGTGAACAAAACAGGTATTTTCATGGAGTTTACAGTTTTGTGGAGGTAGAAAAACCCTCAACCCATTAAAAATAGAATGTCAAAATACATTAAAAATCAAGAAATGATAAGCATTCAGAGAAAAACAAAGCAAGAAAGAATGATGAGGGTGCTAGTGTACACAAAAAAAAATTGCAAGGTCTCAGGAAGTTCATTTCAAGGAACAAAGACCTAAAAGATGAGAACAGTGAACCCTCAGGTAAAAGTATGCCCAAAAGAAGCAGTGGTCAGGAAATGGAAAGGAAGAAATCATTTCAAGTTTATTTTCCAAGGTAACTTCATGGAGGAAGTGCCAAGTGGCTAGTCTTTGAAAGAGACTGGGACAAGGAGAAAGTAGGAAGATCATGACAGGCGTGTGGCTAGAGAGTTAGTAATGAAGAAAAGACTGGAAGGTTCATATGGGTCAACCCATCTGACTGGAATAATTTAAATAAGGCCAGAAAAAAACGTTGGAAACGGAGATGAATGCTTTGAGTCATGAACCAAGGGCTAGCTCCTTTTCTTATAGGCATGGGGAAGTCATTGGAAGAGTCTACAAACAGAATATACAGCAATTTTTATAGTTGAGTTTCATTTTCAAAAAAATAAACACATGAATGTCAGACAAAAAGACTTCAAGGAATTAGCCTGCTTGATAATTACCTTGGATATTTCAGACATCTAAAACCTCCTCCCAAACTATCCTTTCCCTACTGGGTCTTCCTCGCCTCAGTAAATCTACCACTGTATACTCAAGTCAACAATTAGAAGCCCTGGAGATACGTTTTCATTGCTTTTATCCCTCACATAGTTCCAAGTATGTATAGAATCTGTACACTCTGCTCACTTCTGCTGCAACTCCCATCATGTAGCCTCTATCCTCTCTGTTCTGCTTTCCTAACTTGCTTCCTTCATTTCTCTTGGCTCTCCTTTCTCCATTGACCCGCCAGGATGATAGTAGGATAGAAAACAAATCACATGAATTCCTCTTCTTCCTTGGATACCTATGCCCACTGCGTGATCCTTTCTCACCTTTTCTAAAGGACTGCATCTCAAAACCATTCTCACCAAATTCACTAAGTGCCAGTCACAAGTTTTGCTTTGTTTCATATTTTAATTTTCTAGAACAAACAATGTTACTTCTCATTTCAGGAAATTTATCCATGCCATTTCTTTTCCCTAGAATGCTCCTTTCTCCCTCTTTAGATGGGTAAATTCTTTCTCGTACCTTATGGCTTGGCTTTGGGAAGAATAAAAAAAATGTTCAATGGTATGAATTTTGAGGAATATGTACAACTAAGTTTTTGTTAAGGCAGGAATACACAATTACTATTAAGAAGGAGGAGAAGGAAGAAAAATTAACTGACACTAATAAACTAAAATTAATGAACATTTATTATTGATCATGTGTTGTCTCTTGACTAAATAATAGAGATTCAGACAGGAGAAAACTATGCCTTATAATGGGACCAGGAACATGGAAGAAATGCACATGATTGAGGATTCCACCTTATGTGTGATAATAAACAACAATGGTTTATGAATATAATCAGCAGTATGGTTGCTGGGGAAAGCAGCAACTAGAAAATGAGCAAAAGAATGACTGATATTATAAATCACCGTCAGAATTTCATCTAGAACTTTAGCGAGAACTCATTATCATTTCTTTCCAAGTGTCAGAGAGAACCACAAACCACACTGAGCATGTGCGCATGTATGTCACGTTTGGATTCCTACCTAGGGATGTGACCAATGGAGCATTATCTGCCTGACAGGGGATAGGAGGGGAGCCTGACAGAGTACACACAAGGCAAAGGCAATGAGTAGGCCAAAAGGAAAATTATTTTAACCCCACTCCAGAATAACTGCTTAGTCAGTGTTAGTGCAGAACCTTGGTAACTTAGTAATAATTGTTTTCACGCTGCCACTGAAGTTTCAAAATTAAAATTGCATAGTTCCAGGAAGTCCCTCCTCAAAATCACCTTTCAATAAAACTTAGCAATTAGAAAAAAGCTTTGAATAATTAACAATGCTTAATTTTCCATTTTTATGCTAACCATATAGTGATACAATTTACATAGATTTTCAGGCACACATCTCCAGTGCACAGCTGCATTAATGTTGCACAGGTACTGGCCCTCTGTCACCACTTCCCATCTCAAGAGAGTAACGTGCTACTGATATTTCCAATGGCTTCAAGGTGAAAACATAAATTCTTTGATCAGCAATGCCCCTTGCTGCTGCACCCTACACTCTCAATTTAGAAGGCCAAGGTAATTTGGGCATGGTTGAGTTAATGCCTGGAATGGAAAGTGCATTTGCACTGAAGTATCTTGCCAGTGCAAAAATGCAATAGATATCATTCTTTCCTGAAAGAAGTGCCAGCCATGGCAGAACTATATTTAGAAGAAAACAAGAAAAAAAAAATCTATTCTTTGAAGAGTAATTTGTGCTCCTGCTATTTTGAGTGGGGTTTACCTTCGTTATTCTGTTCCTGAAAGCTAATAAACTCTACTCCACTGGATTGCTCCCCACCATGCCCCACCAGAGAGACATACGTGCCGTCTTGTCAGGTATGAAATCAGAGGGACCGAAGCCTTCCAAAAAAAAAAAAAAAAAAGGCTATTGCTTGCTTTCACTTGCGTGTGTCTCTCCCTAGTGGGATGGTCTGTGGTTTCCATGGCAATGATATCTGGCAACAATGCCAGGCAGCCTTCCAGAAACTGGGGTTGGAAGCTGCGAAGCTAAAATACATCTGTCAGAGGTAATGAAGAGTTCTCTGTGTAAACATTCATATCTGACTGCTCCGCTCAGCCACCTGCACAGGTCTGGAAGGTAATGAATATGATGCAGGGTGGGGATCTGGGGGGTGGGATTGCTGTTAGCCTGATACTGGCATATCACAACAGACCATATCTATTGCACGTATCATGATAGGCTTAAATAGCCCACCCAAATGGGTGGCTTATTTATCCAGATAATAAATTAGAAGCTGATATGAGTAACCTCTAGGAGCCTTTGCAAAAGATTTGTGAGGATTCTCAAATTCAGCTTTAAAATTGAATATTTGCACTCCCTGTGATCTCTAGTAAGTTTCTGTCTCTGAATTCAGTATTTCTGTCAGTGCTAGCACCAATTTCCTCCTCACTCAAGACTTCAACTTGAGTCTAAAATCCATTTTCTAATTGAATTAACAAATTACATCAGCTTTTTCTTTCCATTTTTGCAGTCATTTATATCCATTTATTTATTCATGTACCCAGTCATATAAAAATACTGAAGACACAATAAAAAACAGAAAAAAAATATATTCAGTGTCTATGGACAAACCAGGTATGACCAATGATTATTCAATTCTACAATTCAAGTCAAATTTCCGTCCAATAGACTAGGAATTTTTCCAGCTATGAAAGTCAAGTAATATTTTAGTAGGCTGCCCATCTCTTTCAAACTTAGGCACATGTAATGAATTCACCATCACCAAAGATTCTTTTTAAGTACAATTATTCCGATTATCATTGTAGCCCTGTTGCTATTTTCTGTTTCTGCTTTGTTGATACCTTATATCTGAAAATAAGTGCCAGATCTTGATTTCTGCCACTCCAAGTTCATTTCATTACCATCATAATGGCAATATTTTCCACCATGCCCCCATCCTACAGACACAACTCCTATACAGCTTTTCGAGGATGCTGGTGCTTAATTCACTAGTTTCTTTTCACACCTTCATGAAGTGAGTATCTCATGGAATCTTCCAAAGGACATCCAACACATAAAAGTTTCTCAACATTCAGATATTCAAGGTAACACATTCTGTAGCAAGTAGCTTCTTTCACCAGTCACGTCAGGACCCTCCACTGAAAAATTAGAGGCTATGGAGGAGATAATAATTAGCATAGTGTTCTACTCCCAAAATTGAACTGGCATTGTTATTGCTGAGTATCTAAACTGTCAATAGCAGAGAATAAAATTAAGTCATTGATAAATTATACTATACTTTTCAGAGACACCAGAGAACCACTTAGCAGCAGATTACTTAGATTGGAATGCTCCATCATAAGAGGCAGATCCTTGTGCTCACTGGAATTTGTACTTAATAGAGTTTGGATATCTTTTCCCTACCTGTAATGTTTCTGCCATACTACTGTCCCGTAACTTTCCTAGTGCCTTATTCATCATTATGGTAGTCCATTCAATATACAACCAGAGAGTCTATTTCATGGCAAAAGAGATGTACAGCAATAGGCTCAAGATCATGGAATCTACTAGTCTTATCATGTGTCATATAACCCAGAAATAGTTACTCTGATCAAAAGGTAGAATGTCAATCAAAGTTCAGTTGAGAGAAAGATTGGGGTTCTGTCCTAGAGTGGAATATATCCTTTGAACCAGTGATAAATACATGGTGCAATTTATTTCACAGTTAGAATCAAGGGAATTGGGGAATGGACACTCCTACAAATACACCTAATCATCTACTGAGAGAATGAATCCCTAGCTCTACAACTTTGGGCTTTGCTAGCTTAGGGGTTGTAGTTGTCAAAGAGAAATTATTATTCTACTTAGACATACCTGTCCATTTAAGGTTTCTCATGCTACTGAACCAAAGGCTCAAGAGGAGTTTTATATAATGGGTAGGGAAATTTACTTCTGTTATTCACAGGGACAGAAAGGCCTCTGTAAACTGTAATTCACTATGGATTTCTCTTAGTGCTTCTATGTGCAAAATCGGTGGAAAATTATATGAAACCAGTAGAAGCAAGACCTCTGGGAATTTAGATTCTTTTAGGAATAAAGGTTTGAGTTATGCTACCATTTTACCACCTGTGTTACTAGCTTAATATGATGGGAACATAAAATAGGGAATAGAAAAGGAAATTAAATATATCAAAGATACCCTCAAAAACAATTACAGAATTGTAACTGTGAATATTTTCTATTTGGTTAAAAATATATACATGGCTAATGTTGAATCAAGGTTTTTTCCCTCTTTTTTTCCCCAATTATTGTACTCAAGAGTTGCTATTGGTGGTTAAATCTACAACTTCATCTTTATGTTACTGAATACTTAGATAGATATGCCATATGATTACTATAGGGAATCTCCTATTTTAAGGAGAGGTTAATATAGCCTTTGTGTTTCATGAAGGATAATTCCATCTTATTAACCAAAAGTGCAAAGCTCTTATCATAGGTAGAAAGATGAGTAGGTATTCTGATTAGCTGAGGAAATTGATTGTACTGGGTTATTTTTTGTGACTGCCAAACCCTTCTGTACTCTGTAATGTAGGACCTAGATTTATACACTACATTCCTCATATGAGCTTGCCACTGTCATTCTATTATGTTCTGCTAATGGAAGTTACCAGAGGATTGAAGGGTGGCAAGGGGAGAAAGGGAGTATTCCTCCTGCTTTCAATTCCTTTTAGAGATACTCCAGCAACCACAGGCAGTTAACTCCAGCCTCTTGGTTTTTCAATACTCCCAGCACCAGCATTTCCATACCCCTGCAGAGGTAACTACAACTGTGAAGCCAGGATTCGCCTAACTTACCATGTCATCCCTCACCCACTGGACCAGTCTACACCCAAGATCATGTCTTCTCAGAAGTCCAAGAGCCCATTTGGCCATCCTGAACTTAGAGGTCCAGTACTCAGCTAACTACGCCCCACCTCAGAATTCCGAGAACTGATAGTGAAGAGGCCCCATGTTCTGGTAACTCGAATCTTCCACTTTGTTTCCTAGTCCTGTAGGTAGCTGATTCCTGCAGTTACTAATATCACAGTAACCTCAGCATCTCTTCCAATATGGTGTTATGAGTGACTTCTATTAAATCCCCTCTGTTTTTAATGTTTAGTTTGTTAGTTGGGGTTTGTTTGTTTCTCAATATATCTGCTTGATAGAGAAAAGAGTAGTATACTTGGTGGGGAAACTGATAAGCACCACCATTCATCCATTGTTACTTCATTCATTCATCCCTTCACTCTTTCACTTATTGATATTTGCTGGATACCAATTAGGCATTCTACCAGCTTTGAGGCTATAAATGTCAACCAGTCATGGTTCTTCCCAGTCTTCATGAATTTAGGATCTGATGAAGGAAACCAGCAGTTAAGGCAGCAATAGCAAGGGAAAGCAATAGGTGGTAGAGGAATACTTTCCAGTTAGGAGTAGGGAGAGACTCAGCATCTGCTCCCAGAAGCAATGACATCTGATCAGAAACACAAACTGTGAATAAGAATTAACACGGTTTAAAGTTGAGTTTGGGGATAAATAGTCCAGGCAGAAGGAACAAGTATAAAGAAAAACTAGCTTAAGTAAATGTGGCAAGTTTAGCACTTCAATATAAATGGATCTTAGATTTCAGTGTGGGGCAGGGAAGAGTTTAAGGGGCTGAAGAGGAAGGAAAAGAGACAAGGCAGGTAGCAGGAGGTGAGTCTAATGGCTCCTGTAAGTCTCTCTTCTCTCTTTTTCCTGGGCTTGTTCTGTACTTTCTTCGGTGTTGGACATTGAGGTCATCTTGCCTGTGTAAAAGGCATAGTGAAATGACTGAAATTTTGTCTCCCCACATTTATATGTTGAAACTCATGTGATGATATTATGAAGTAGAAACTTTGTGGGATGATTAGGTTATGAGAATAGAGTCCTCTAATAAATAAGATTAATGACCTTATGAAAAAAGGCCCCAGAGAGCGCCTGAGCAATCTTTCTGCCATGTGACTTTGTTACAGCAACATGAACGGATTGATATGAGTGATGTATGGTAAGAGTCACTTACCCAACTCTGCAGCTTCAATCCCTACTCCCTATAACAATACTTCCCAAGTAGGTCTCACTACTA
Source organism: Solenodon paradoxus (assembly GCA_004363575.1). Taxonomy (NCBI): domain Eukaryota; kingdom Metazoa; phylum Chordata; class Mammalia; order Eulipotyphla; family Solenodontidae; genus Solenodon; species Solenodon paradoxus. The sequence continues at coordinate 127,206 of RJWH01001821.1, forward strand.
GGTTATTTGATTTCCTTTCAAATGTAAGTCTACTCCAATTTCCTTCTAAATCTTCCTATCTTTTGTCTTTCTTGGTCCCCTCACCCTCATTCTCTCTTCCTAATGCAAACCAATTTTATTCTCTCTCAGCTCTCCCAAACACACAGCACTACCCACATCATGTAATGGGAAAGTTTACCAAGGACCAGGGCCCACCCTGTCTAGCAGACAGTAGGATTATATGTGAGAAAAGAATGTTTTGGTCATAAATGGATAGAGTAAATTTTATAAGCCTAAGAAGAGGGCTATAAAGGTGAGACTATATCGGTGCAAAGTAGCTGCCTCTTCTTGCTGGGCCCACAGGGAAGTTGGTGCCAGAAGGAGGTGGTCTTAATGACCAGGCAGGTATTCCCAAATTCAGGAAGACTGTGAACCCATCTAATTACTATTTACTAAAATTTTTTATAAACAAATATAGACTAAGTACCCTAAATGATTTTTAAATCCTTTTCAAATGCAATTTTCGATGTTATAGGATTCTTTGACTTATGTGAAGGATTGCTTCACATAATTAAAATTTTACTAATGGAATTCTGCCTCCCACTGATTGCTACATTTAAAACACATATATATTCCCACACAAACAACACTCTGGCACCAATATTTGACTATTGTCATCACACTGTCAGAATGCCCAGCAATCATTTTATCACTTAACATCAGAGCAAACACGAAAGTCAGAAGCACACAACCAACTAGTCAGTGTTACAAAAGAAGATGCAAAATTATGTGTGTGAAAATCTGTCTCTCCTTGCCCTTCTCTCTCCCTCTCCACTTCTCTCGCTTTCTCTCTCTCCACCCACCCATCTCCCTCTCTGTGCATTTATTCTTTATGATGTTTGATTATACTTCTGTATTTCCAAATTTTCTACAACACAAATTATTCCTTCTGTAAATATGTACTACAGTTTTACATGAAGTGTTCAAATATCTGGGGACACCTGGCAAACAATAGGGTCAGTCTCCCTGATACATATTTTCACAAGGAATTGAAGAGACTTTTCAGAGAGACCGTTATAAAACAGACTAGAAAAGAATCTTGACCCAGTAAACAAGCTGTAGTCAGAAGGGAAAGATGATCTTGAATACATTCCAAAAACAGTTTCCTTAAAATCATACCTCAGTTCTCGAAGGTCAAAGTCAACATCTCTGCATCAACATTCCTTGTGACATTGGGGCCCAAGAAGCACAGGTCCACGACTGCTCCAAGCAGATGTAACACCAACGTAAGTATTCTTTCCCCATTAACATGGCACTTCCTTGGCACCAGAAGAATATAGTGAGAGACCATGATACCCAGAAAGAGGACATCTGGGAGTCTCAAAAGATGTTCACCAGGGAAAAGAAGTGATTGTGCTGAAACAGTGGTGAACAAAACAGAATCCCTTTATAGAGGTCAGCTCATTCCCAGTTCTCGTCTCACTGAACACTCTGTTGGTCAGGTAAAATGTTTTGTAAGTTTAGAGGAAGCTTTCATATCCTAATGGCAATGAGGTTGGGCCAGCACCTCTGACATTCAGTACAATCTCTGGGTTATTAGCACTGTCTTCTCTTCTCTCTCGTCTTGTTTTTTGTCCTTTAAGCTGGCTCTAGGGTGCCTCGTCCTGCTTAGCATCTCTAGACACCATGGGAGCCCTCACTGCTAAAAACGCTGATCCTTCCTGTGAACTTCAGTTTCAAAGGCCCAGCAGTACGGTCTCTACCTCGTCAGACCTTGCCTGGCCCACCAACTCCCAAGCCCTCTCCATTCCCCTGCTGGAAAAAGCAGGTGTCTCTGGTTATGTCACTCATTTTGTGAGGGATATAGCTGACCAGAAGCAGGAGGTCAGGTCCCTTCATCTCAGCTCCTCCATCCACAACACTGCTCCTTTGCTGCCCTGAGTTAAACAATAGTATGGCAGGAACTTGTGCCATATCTTACCTGACACGATATTCCTTGTCTCAAGCTCTGTGCTCAGACTGCCACAATTCACACTTAGTATGTAAAGGAAAACATTTGAAAATTTGAACACTCCTCTGTGTCTCAATAGAGCCTAGTATCCAAGATACCATATGTATAAATCCCACAATTTTTACAACATCTGAATAACCTATGTACTGATGGTAAACACGGAGTAACCAAAACGAGATGTTGGGAATGGTGGGAGGAAGATTTATCCAGGCACTTCTGTTTCACTCCTTGCAAATTAGCTTCCTATAGTCAGTTCTCCACAATATCACCAGAATAACCATTAGAAATATAAATTGTGTCACGTACCACTCCTTTGGTCAAAACTGATGTCTTCTTATCATGCTTACAACATAGTTAAGTTCCACATTTTGGCCTATGAAGTCACACATCATCTGGTCCTTCTTCCCTCTCTGACTTTATCTTCTACTTGCCTCACTGGCCTTTTCCTGTTCAACTATCCAACATATTTCTTTGACAGAACCTCTACCCTGATTTTGCCCCATCCTGGGGCAAATTTGCCTCAAAACAAACCATACCAATAAACAAATAAACTAGATGAAATCAAAGAAGCTTTTAGTCTAGAAGTCCAAGTTAGTGGTTACCAGAATGGGAGGGGGAAGGAACTGAGAAAATCAAGAAAAAGAGAAGAATTATATGGTAAAAGACAGACTTTTAGTGGTGAACTTAATATCTTTGAGGGCAATTTTCTTACTAGCGAGATATATGTACCTTCTGGTCACCGAACCACTCCTCAAACCTTGGAATAACATTAAGTCCTGCCTTCTTTGGTTTATTCAGCATTTGCATTTTATCATGACAACAGTCGAAAATTCACCTTTGCAAAGATCATTGAAAGGAAAGTCAGTGAGCTAATGCTGGACCTGCAACAACCACTTCAACTAACTGCGCAGTGTTTGAAAGATGCTGAGTTTAACTATGTGTCCAGTAGACTCCTTTTTTCATATTTTAGTGAAATGATGGGAAAAACGTTATACAATAGAATGAACTCATTTGTGACAAAAAGAAACCAAAATATGATTTTGCCCTAAGAACTGAACTAACTCTTGAAGTCCAAGAAAAGAACTCTGAAGAAAAGTACGTAATCTGCTAAGAGAAAGTAAGGATTGCTTGACAAGTGTGCTGGACCCTTAGAAAGAAGCCAAGTATGAGGTAAACCAGAGGCTCCAGGAGATACAGAGGGGAAGACGTAATGAAAGGGAAAAGCTGAAGCAGACTAATGCTCTGCCTGCACAAAATCAATTTCCCCTACAATCAGAATCAGGTATCCTACAAGAAAATCTGTGCTGACCTGTGTCCCTCACTACATAGAATCTGCAGTCAGGTCTCTTCAAAAGAGAGATTTCTGGAAGCAGAACCACATAATTCAGCTACACATAATTCACTGATATAATTCTCTACGCATGAAAATGAAGAGCAATAAAAGAGCATGCAACAGCCAGGAAATCTAAAGGAATAACATAATGAAGATCAAGATAAAAAAAAAAAAAAAGAAAGAAAGAACAAATAATTCTAGAAACAATGGAGAAACCAAGTTAAAAAATAGTTTCAAAAGAATATCCAAGAAGATATCCCATTTGTAACACAAGAAGATGTCACAGTAGAAGAATAATTCAAGAATAAGAAACTTAAGAAATATGGTGAACAGAGAAAATAGAGTAGTGGATGGAACAAATTATAGTATGAAAGCAGAGACAGGATGGAGATATAGAAGAAATCATCTATAAAGCAGAGCAATAATAGAAAACATGAGAGAAATTTGGAAAGTTTAATGCTCATTTGATAAATTCAAAAACCACAGAATAGAGACAATGGCATGGAAAATACATTATTTATATTAAAGAAATATTAAAGCAAGATTTGCCTGAGTTGAAAAAGCTAAGGTATTAAGATCCACAGAAACATTGGGCTGTATTCTATTGAAATTCCAGGACTGGATTAATTAAAGAACTGAGAAACTTCCAGAATTAAAAAGAAAACAGGTTAAACAGCAAAAAAAAAAAAAAAAAAAAAAAAAAAAAAAAAAAGGAAGAAAGGAGGAGGAGGAGGAGGAGGAGGAGAATAAGCTAGCTACCATCAATGTTACACATTTAGGAGTAGGACCCAGAAAGGAAAGTTCTCCTGAATCTAGAAAAATATAAATGTAGTTAAATTATGAACTAAGTATGAGGATTGTTTTTGATGCAGAATATCACAAAGTTTAAAAACCACGATCCAAGTTTGAAAAAAAATTCAGAATTATATACCAGCATCAGTTTTTTTTTAAATCATCTGACAAAAAGTCATAAATATAAGGATTAAGAACAATGCTGACATGCTGACATAGGAATAGTAAAAGAACTGAGACAACAAGAAAATAATACCAAACTTTAAAGATTTTATTTCAAACTGTAAAAGTTTAATTTGCTAGATTATGATTTTATCCATACATACCTAATAGGTTTACTTAGTCCTGGAGTAAATAATAGTTATGTAATTATAACATTAAAATGTTAATCAGTTTTCTCATTTTAGAATCATCCTATAGACAGGATATAAAACATTTAATGATAAAAACAAACAGCTGGATAGAATGCAAATGTTAAGATAATGTGCAGTAAATAGGAATAATAAAATAGACATGAAAGCTAATGTAAGTAAAATAAATTGCTCACCTTTCATAGGCAAGTCAGTGTGTAATATTTGAAACTGATAAATCAAGAAATAGAGACATAAGAATGTATAATATACATTGACAATAAACCTGAGGCTAGCAGAGGAGAAGTGGGTTAAGGTGGGATAAAGAAGTGATGGGGATCCAGTGGAGAGTGGTGGAAGACTTAGAAATTTGATGATGAGTATGCTGTGTTAACATAAATTTGATGAACAGTGAACCTGCACTACTAAACTTACATTATTTTGGAAATAAGACTTATATCAAAAAAAAGTACAGTGGGAACTCTATAAATATATATATATATATATATATATATATATATATATATATACCCATAATAGATACCTCTGAGAAGTCATACAAGAAATGAGAAGACATAAAAACAGTATATTCTAATTTTCTATTTCTTTTTTTTTTTTTTAATGAAAAGGTACAGAAAGAAATGAAAGTGAGCAGAGGCAGACAGCAGGAAGAGATAGAAGAAAGAAGCACTTTGTTTATTATTTTAGTTACATTGTTCCTCTTGGTTATACCCTTGACTCGGGGATGTGAACCCAGGACCTTGGGATGTATGTGGACTGCACTCAACCTCTACTCTACCAGGGAGAACCAATTTCTATTTTCTAAATTTTTATTGGGATGACATTGCATTATAATATTATGTAAGTTTCAGGTGTACATCATTATAAATCAACACATGAATATACAACATCAAGTTCATTACTAAAAGTTCAATTTCGTCCTTTACCATAAAATTCACCAACCACTACCTCATTGATCTGACCCTTTTCCCCCTTTCCTTTAAGTAACCACTCATTTGGTTATGTATTTTTTTATTTCACTTCTCTGTCATAAGTGAAATCATATGGTTTGTCTTTCTCTAACTTTTTTACTACCCATAACATGTTCTCAGTCCATCGATATTGCTGCAAACAGCAGGGTTTCTTTTTCTTTTTTTTTTAAACCTGAGTAGTATTAAATTACGTATCTATACCACATCTTTATCCAGTCTTTTGTAGATGGGTACTGAGGATTTTTTCAGCTTTTGGCTATTGTATATAATGCTGCATGAAATGTTGCAATGAACATAGGGTGCATAGATATCTCTCTGAATTTTTGTTTTTATGTTATTGAGGTAAATACCCAGTATTTGGAAAGCTAATTCACATGGAATTTCTGTTTCTAATTTTTTAGAACTCTCCATACTGCTTTCCATAATCACTACACCGATTTATATTTCCTGAGTGTACAATGGTTCTCTCCACATTCTTTCCATTTGTTGTTTCTTGGCTTTGGGGTAATAACAGTTTTCACAGGTTTGAAGTATTGTTTTGATTTGCATTTCCCTAATAATAAGAGATGCTGAAGATTTTTTCATGTGCCAGTTGGTCACCTTTATGTCTTCTTTATATAAATATCTACTCAAATCCTTTTCCCAATTTAAATATGGTTGTTTATTTTTCTGTTACTGAGTTTTATGAGTTCTTAATATGTTTGGGGGTACTGACCCTTTGTCACACCTGTGATGCCAATGCCAAATGTATTCTCCCCTTCCACAGAATACCTTTTTTGTTTTGATATAACCTATTTTATTGTGCAGAAACTTTTTAGTTTGATACAGTCCCACTTTCTAGTTTTGACTTTTGTTTCCCTTGACGTTGGAGTCAAGTCTCAAAAGACATCTGCAAGGTCAATGTCAAAATAACAAGATGGTAATAAAGGCCACTGGAATTTTGGTGGTGGGTGTGGTGGAAATGACACATACTGAGGCGCGAATTGACTATCCTAAAAAGCATATTGCAACGTAAATATAAATACTGAAACAATAATTAAAATGTACATAGCTTATAATTTCTTCAATGTATTTTATGATTTCAGGTCTTACATGAAAGTTTTAATTCATTTTGAATTCAATTTTGTGTTGGTGTTAGATGGTGGCCTAGTTTCATCCTCCTGCCTATGACTGTCCAGTTCTCCAGCACTGTCCTTGCCCAGCTGTATGCTCTTGTATCCTTTGCAATAAATTAGTTTTCTTTATATGTGTGGCTTTGTTTCTGGGCTTTCAATTCCATTCCCTTGATCTGTGTCTGGTTTTATTCCAATACCACATTATATTGATTAGTATCATTTTGTAGTAGAATTTAAAGTCAGGTAACATGACACCTCCATTTGTTTCTTTTGTTCCCCCTCAGGATTGTTTTTTTTTATAGGGTCTTTTTGTAGTTGCAAATAAATTTTATGATTTCTTGTTCTATTTCTGTGAAGACTGCCTGGGGGATTTTTATAGGGATTACATTAAGTCTACATATTGATTTAGACAATATAGCAATTTTAATAATGTTAATTCTTCTAATACATGAGCATGAAATATATGTCCATTTTGTTGTGTCTTTCTTCTCTTTTATTGGACAATGTCTTACAGTTTTGGTGCACAGGCCTTTCACCTCTTTCATTAAATGTATTCCAAAGTATTTAATTGTTTTCTTTCTTTAAATAAAAGGAAATGGCTTATGTTAACTTTCCTACAAATGAAAAAAACTGCTAATTTCCAAATTATGCATTAATTTTAATTAAAATAAGCTGAGTAGAAGCATCCACATTATTCAAAGTTAAGAAACAGTCAATGAAACTTTCATTCTCTGTTAGGACTCTCATGCCTTTTTTTCTCTTCAAAGATCTCATCTCTTCTGATCCTACCATACCCTGCACAGTTCAAAGACTTTCAGAGCCTTGTGATTTTCCATCCTTCAAGACCTGACTCGGTCCATCTTTTCCTAATTTTGAGTTAGACATTTGAGTGATGTCCAAGCTTTCTATTGACCACTTGTCACAGATTAACCATTTGAAAACTGAATGATGGGCTGGATTAGATGTTCTGAGAATCTTATTATCATTTTTAAATTCATATTTCCAACTATATTGTGAATTTCTTGAATAGAATTATCAATATTTTATTTTTACATGTCTATAATGACCATTTAATAATATTTTTGATTGTTTATACAAAGATCATGGTTATTTTATCTAGTTCTCGCTATACCAATGGACTATTAGAATGACTGTGTCCATTTGTGTGAGAAGAAAAGATCTTCCCTGAATTAAGAATCATTTCCAGTTATCTTCAGGGAAAGTTATATTTGTGAGACTACAAATGGAAATCGGTAGTCCAAAAGGACAAGATGTGGCTCTACTGATTTTAATAAAGGCAGCAGGGCCAAGAAGACAGTCCCCTAGTGGTAGACGGTCAATAGTATTCTCTTTTGGTGACAATCAGGAGTCAGAGAGAAGGGATGTTAAGAAGTTGCCATTGGGGCCAGAGGGTAAATACTCAAATGCTTGGGTCCAAGAAAGGATCTTCATTCCCTGAGTTCAAACTATGAGAGGATTAGAAATCAATGTTCTGTAAGTTGGTGCTATTGTTTCATGCATTTGATATCCTTCAAATTTCCCATTTTTTTCCTACATATATAAGTAAAACCTCTGTGAAAATACAGGTTATCTTAACTCTTTTAAGGAAAACGAATCTTAAGTTCTACCTCCACCTGAGCAACCACATGACCACAAGAATATAGTGTGTTAAATAAAGTGATGTTCAATAAAATTTATGGGGTCATGAAATCTGAAGGAAGTAGAAGTGGGAGGTAGTGGTTCCTACTCTATTTTAAACCCTGGAAGGCTAAGATCATGTTTAATGAAGGATAACAGCATGTTAGAACAAAAACTGCAGTATTTAGAATAAGTTCTATTTCTTATACTAAAACACAAAACTACTCTTACATAAAAATTCAAAGTGTAGCATTTGCAAAAACTCAAAGATATATACTCTCTATTCTCTACAGTACAGAGTAACATATTATTGAGTAATGATTATCACACCCTAACTTTGACAAACAAGCAGCTTTATCCCTTTGGCAGTATTAACGAGCTCTGTTTTCCCAAGTATTTTCACACAAAATGTAAATAATATTCTTACATAATAAAAGAAATATTGAAACTCATCTAAAAGATTGTCAGGTAGTACTTATTATAGTTACTCTGGATATACTCTGGATATACTCTGGATATACTTTTCAACGAGAATATAGTGTGCCATGTACTGTGAAATAGGTTTTCTGTTGTATGAACTGCTTTCAAAAATGTACATAATAAATCATTTTGGAATGAAACTACCTAGGAATTTCTTTACTATATCCCAATATTGATAATATATTAATATCATATAATTTCAAATAAATAATATATTTAGAAATTATACAGTTGTGCCATATATAAATCTATATTATAAATTATATAGGTTGCACATTAAAATGTTAGGTATTTATTCTTAATATTAAATATAAATTCTTAAAATAAATGCATTGTTATTTCAGTGCTTCACATCTTAATATTTATTAAATACTCCATGGGAAGCAAGAGAATTGTGGTTCTATCCTAGATTAAATCTACTGAAACTTCTTGAGATATTCAAATACCTTTAATACTACTGGTTTTGAGGTTGGACAAACTGAGTAAGTACAAAAAAACTGTATAGAGTTATTCATGTCTACCCTACAGATGACCTATAAAGATTTATTTTAAAGCATTGGTGTTTTAAATAAGAGTGTATTGATTTTTAAATTCTGCCACTTTGCTGTATTCACTTATTGCACGTAGTAGTTTTTTGATGCTTCTTTGGGATTTTATAAGATATTATCTGTAATATATCATGATGGTTTTATTTCATCTTCTCCAATTTGGATTTCTTTAATGTCCTTTTCTTGCCTAATTGCTCTAACCAAGACTCTTAGAACTATGTTTAAGAGTGAGCATCCTTATCCTGTTCCACATGTCAGGTTCAACTCTTTCCATTTTTCACCATTGAGCATAATGTTGTCTGTGGGTGTGTCATATATTGCTCTTTTTATGTTTATGTAAGACCTTTCCATTCCTACTTTGTCACGGGTTTTTATTATGAAAGGATGTTAAACTTTATCAATTTTTTTATATCTATTAATATGACTACATAATATTTTTTATTTTCCCTTTATGTGGTGTATTAAGTTGATTGATTTAGTCATGTTGAACCATTCTTGCAACACTGGAATTAATACCACTTGGCCATAGTGTAGCTGAATTCAGTTTCTCAAGAGTTTGTTGAGGATTTTTGCATCTGTATTTATTAGTGATGTTGCTCTGCTATTTTCTTTCTTGTTGACATCTTCACATACTTTTGTAAAGGATGATGTTAACCACAAGAATGTATTTGGGAATTTTCCTTCTCTGATTTTGTGGAAGAATTTAAGGAGGACAGAAATTAGCTCGTTTGATCTTTGGTAGAATTTACTACTGAAGTCATCAGGTCATGGGGTTTTGTTGTTGGGGAGATTACAATTGCTGCTTCAATTTCTATTGCTGTCATTGGTCTTTTCAAGTTATCTCTGTCTTACTGGTTTGGATTTAGAAGGTTGTAGCGTTTTAGAAATCTGTTCATTTCTTGATGTTTGGCGAACTCATTGGCAGATAAATACTCTATCATGTCTCTCATGATGGTTTGTCTTACTGCAATGTCTGTTGTTTTCATCTTTTACATTTCTGAATCTTGTTATTATTCTCTCTTTTTTTCTTCTAGCCTAACTTGGTTGGGGTTAATGAATTTTGTTTAGTTTTATGAAGAACTAGTTCTTGGATTCATTGACCTTTTGGGTGGTCTTGTTTTCAGTTCATTTATTTCTTATCTAATTTTTTATTATTTCCTTCCTTCTACTGATTTTTTTTATTGTTTTCCCTTTAAAGTTCCTAAGTGATATTTATTTAATTTGGGCTTTCTCATGATTTTTGATGCATGGCTATAAACTTTCCTCTTAGAACGGCTTTTGTCACATCCCATAATTTCATATTTAATTTCATCAGTGATCTTCAGAAGCATATTGTTCACATCTTTATGTTTGTTCCAATTTTGATTTTATTGTTCTTTTCTACTTTTAGTCCTTTGTGGTTGCATAATGTGATTTCTATAATTTCAGTCTTGCTAAATTTATTGAGTTCTTTTGTGTCCCAGGATGTGGTATATCCTTGAGAATGTCCCACATAAATTTGAGAAGTATTTATAGTCTTCTGTATATGTCGGCTAGGTCCATATGGATCTGTTAGTTCATTTAGGGTCTTTATTTCTTTTTTTTATTTTCTGCCATGATTATCTACCTATTGATGTGTGTGGGGTGCTAAAGTCTCTTAATACTATAGTCTTACTGTTAATGTCTCCCTTTATCTCTGTCAGTATTTGTTTTATATATTTAGATGGTCTGGCATTGGGTAGATATAACAAGAGTTATTTCTTTTTGATTAATTACCCTTTTGATCATAATATATGGCCATCCTTGCCTTGTGAAATCCTTTTTAGATGGGAGCTTGTCTTGTCTGAGATTAGTAATGTAGTTCCTGATATCCTTCTGTCCCCATTACTAATATATATTATTCTGTAGTCCTTGATTTTCAGTCCATGTTTGTTTTTGAATCTGATATGTGTTTCTTATAGCATAATATTAATAGGTCCTTTTTTTGATCCATCCAGTCATTTAACATCTAAAAAAGGGTCAGGAAGAAGTTATCTATTTCATACTATTGCTTTGGGTCAGCCCTGACTAAAAACGTTGACAAAACTAAAGTATTATTCAAGGTTTGAATATCCTAATTTAGAATACTAAAAATATCATTGACTGCACTACATAAGCCTCTAATATAAAGCTTTATCCATTCAGTCTCATGAACCAGGGAAAAAGTAGTATCTATTTAGGCACAATGGGTTCTACACCAACCAGAAGCAGGTATATTTTATAAATATCAAAACTTATATAAAAGCAAATTAACAAGAATCTTTTATAAGAATGATAGCTATTGAAGGTGCTATATGAGATACTGAAGTAACGGTCACATAATATTAGGTAATTGCTATAAACGTCTGGAGGAATAATAATATTTATGGAATTTTTGTATGTTGGCTTTAATTTTAATTATGCTAGGTCATTTGCTCAGAGCTGTTTTCAGTTTACAACTTCTGATTTTTTTTTAATTTTTTAAAAATTTATTTGTGCTATATAACTAACGATACCTTGCAGGATACAAATCTAGAGTAACACTAAGCACAAGAAGAAAACAGGTGAAAAATACAAACCAAAGATGTTAATATAGGCCCACCTGGTGGAGGAGTGGTTTGGTCAGCTGCCATGAGCCAGCCTAGTCCACACACATCCCAAGGTCCCAGGTTTGCATACTGTGGCCATCGTGAACAACCAAGATGAACAACTAAATAAAAAAATAATGTCCTTCTACCTCTTCTCTTCTCCTGCCTGCCTGCCTTTGCTCACCTTATTCCTGCTTATACCTTCCCTTAAAAAAATAAAGTTAATATAAATAATATGGAATCACTTGAATGAGAAAATATATTGGTAGGTGAATTTTTTATCTTTTATATATAACCCAATGCATTAGAAAAAGTAAATATTGGGAAAGTTTGATACTGAGGTCTCTAAAGCAAAAACTGCACAATGACTTAACGGAAAGAAAGAAAGGCAACTTGGTATCAAATTCAAAGTCACCAGAGAAGGAACTACTAAGATGGGGATAGGAATGACTGCTTGAAAATATCTGAAACTCCATATTCCTGAGGCCCTTTGTTATATTGGCTTCCTTCCACCATTTCACGGTTACCTATGAGGTTCATTGTGATTCTGTTTTGTTTTTGTTTTCGTTTTTTGCATGTTGAGGAAATTCTCAGTTTAACTTACTTTACTTTGCGAATTCATCTTTAACCCAGATCACCAGGAAGAATTCTTTAAGAACAAATCTCTAACAGAAGAGAATATCTAACAGGCTGATTTGATCAACATGACAAAATGTCCCTCTTTTCTTGATATTTTCTTTGATTTTCATCTTGAAGACAAACAGTACATTTTTATTAGCATATCTTCTGTACTACAATGATGACACAGTTTTAAAATTTGCTCTTGCTGGATTGATATTTACCCATGCTTCTCTGACGCTTTCCTTCAATAACAGCTCTCTGAATTTCTGTGTCATATTTATTGGATAATTCACCACTCACCAATACCAACATCTCATGAGCACATGAGAGGCCTGTTAATTACAGATCTAAAGCATTCATTAAGCTATTCTGAAGCATGACAAGCACCACTCTTCACATAAAATAAGATACAGAGTATACATGCATGCCTGCTTATTTAGCAGTAATATGGATTTTAGTGTGCACTTGTCACCCACTTTAGGATTGCATTATTGTCCTGCTTGCCCTAATTCAGTGATGTATCATCTTCCTGCATTTGTCTGAATGAGTTCAGCAGCAGATAAATCAAAGCTTTTCTTGCCCTTGCCCTTCCATGCTGTTCAAATCATCTATCTGACCATGGAAGAAAGGAAATAATTACCTGTGCTTGGAAGAAGAAAATACCTGCATTAACTCCACCATAAACCACTGCTGCAGCAATGTCTACAGATATGCACATGGCATGAGTTCGTGTGCACGCAAGCATACATAATGTCACACACCTTGGGGCAGATTCTAAAAGAAAAAAACATCAAAGTCTCAAAATGTTGCTCGTTTTTTAGAAAAGAGACAAATCAGTTTAAATTCTCTGATTTTAAGAAGAGAGCATATCCAACATTTCAGAAGCCATTTAGGATCCTATTTTGATATCCCCATGAGCTGTAGGAGTTGGAAATTAATTGGCTCTTCAGCAAATCCTTTGACAGACAATATATCCTGCTGTTCTAAAACCTAATACATTTTTCTCTTTGTGGTTCAACAGAGGAAGAATCATAAACCAGAAAAGAGTTCCTGGGTAGACCTAAAGAGTGCAACACCCTTTCTTGCCCCTTTCAGTCCCTTTCTCTAAACCATCCCCACTTTTTCATACTTTGCCTTTTTCTTTTTTTTGCCATTAGATCTTTTATTTCTTTTTCTAGGAAGTATGCTATTGGAAAATAAAAAATTGTACAGCTGTGAAAAGAGAGTTTCCACCATGACCTCCAACGCCCTCCAGAAAGCTGCAAATAAAATATGAAGGTATTGACTTCATTTCCAATGTCTGTAGTAAAACAGGGACTAAGTCATCTTTTCCTTCTACTGCAGTTTTAACTCTGTTGCTCTTAGAGTATTTGATGGCATATAACAAATGAAACCAGGTCATTTGTCTTCTTTCATGGTCTACAGAGCATCATGCGAAGTTCAGTTTTTTCTAGAAACAATAAAGTAAGTAGACAGAAGTCTTCCAGTGTTCTTTGAGAGATCAAGCATAGTTCTCTGAGCTTATTTCACCATGTTAATTGCATCCAGGATAGAATCTAGATTGAACTATATAAACTAGGATTTTGAGTTTTATTCTCTATTGGCAAAAAAAACCCAACATAATGAGTTTATACCTATGATGCCTTTTAATTTACAATAAAATAGCACTCTTCTTACTCTACTTGTATTTTATTTTTATAATTATATATGTATTATATACATGTGTATGTGTTCTCTCTGTTTTTAGATTTTTTAGAGCAGTTTTAGATACATAGCAAAGCTGAGAAGAGGCACAAAGCTTTTTCAAGCAGCCCCTGCCCTAACACTCATAGTCTCTCCTGGTATCAACATCCCCCATGAAAAGGGCTATACATGTGTTAGAACTGATGAGCCTACATCACAAGACACCAGCCATCCAAACTCCATTGTTTGCATGACAGTTCACTCCTGGTGGTGTATTTTCTATGGGTTTGGACAAATGTACAATGCCATATGTCCATTGGAATCTCATATAGAATATTGTCACTGCCTAAAATCCTGTGTTTCCTGTATTCACTCCCACCCTGAACTCAGACCTAGAAACCACTGATCTTTCAATTTGTCCATAGTTTTCTCTTTTCCAGAATGTTTCAGTTAGAATCATACAGTATATAGTCTTTTATTATTGACTTATTTCACTTAGTAACCTGCATTTGTTCTCTCCTTGTCTTTTTGTCACTTCATAGCTCTTTTTATAGCATTAAATAGCATTCCATTGTTTGGATGCACCACCGTTTATTTATCCATTCACCTACTGAAGAACTTCTTTGCTCCCAAGTTTGACCGTTATGAATCAAGTTTCTAAAACATGCGTGTGCAGGTTTTTGTGTGGGCATAAATTTCCAGCTCCTTTGGAGAAATAACAGAGTGAAATTGCTGGATAATATGGTAAAAGTGTCTCTAGTTTTGTAGGAAGTTGCTAAACTATCCTTCATAATGGTTGTACCATTTGGCATTTCCACAAGCAATGAATGAAGGGTGTTTTTGCTCCACATCCTCTCCAACATCTGGGGTTTTCAGTGCATCCCATTTATTTTTTATTTCCGCTAAATCATTATTAGCTTTCTAGCAATGAGCCTAACTAGTGAAAGTTAACTGATGAAAGTAATCTCATATATTTTCTTTAAATTATTCATGTGATATACTTGTGGGTGTAATGTGAGATATACACAATCACATATATTCTCGCTCACTCTGGATTTGGGGGTGCTTTTATTCTTTCTTATTTCATCAACATCCCTAGGCTCATAGCCCTTGAATTATTCCCTTTATATCCTTATTTTGCATTCTCTCTTTTTTTCCTCAGAATTCTATCTAATATTTCATTAGATATCACTCAGAGGAGCAAAAACCTGTATAGCCCTGGAGGGTCAGTTCCTCTTTTGATTTGGTATCTTAGGAGAGAGTTAGTTCAACAGATGCCAGCCAGCTCAAAAGACTGATAGAAGCCTGTGTTCCATAAGGCTTTTGCGTCTAAAAAATGCACTTCCCTGACTAGTCAGCCTCTGAGGTTACATCACAGCATTGATGTCTCTTGCTCCTCCAGGTCCTACCTTACATATAGCGTCTCTGGTCGTCCAGGGTGCTCCTCTCTGGAGCCTAGACCATGGTGCAGGCAGTCCACAGACATCCAGCAAAAGTCACAGCATAATGAGATTCTGAAGCATTGCGCTCATTCTGCTACTCCACTTTTAAATTTTTCCTCAGTTTCACATCTGCACCCCCAATGGCTGTGTGTGTGGTGCTTGATCCCCTCCTGCACAGTCACTAGTCTCTAGCTGGTGCATCTTTATCTGGCTTTTCAATGCAAGGTCCTCCTCACTCTACAGAACAACATTATACAAGTTTCTCAGGTTAGATCCAAGGTAATTATCTTGATAACATTAAATCTTATTTTACACAATGATCTTGCTTTTTATTCAAACAGCTTTCTGATGACATACTTCGCAAGCATATCATCAGGATCAACCATCCTCTTATAAGTATTTGGAAGGTGATGAGCAGCAAAGTGAATGAATGAGTGGTGCAAGACATCCCACTGTCGTTATCTGCAGGTTAAGGCCATTCAGCTCTGGGTACACAGATATATGCCCTTGCTCCTCTGTTACCCTTCAGTGTCTTCTCTTGATTCACTTGTACGTGTGTTGGAGGTGGGGGAAGAGAGGATGACAGCATATGCTAATAATGATTCCAATGTTATTTAAAATTGTGGAAGCAGATACTTAGAATAATCACCAATTACTGTCTTTTAGTTATAACAATTTGATAACTTTTCCAACAAAGAGGAAGAACAGAAGCCCCAAAGCCAAGCATTCTCCTTTATGTAAAAACCTCAATTAAAATTGTAGCTAGAGGTGTCAAACAAAAATCAATAGTCTGTGTTTGGAAAATGTTTGAATAAAGATATCAGCAACTCACCAAACATTATGTGTGCTAAAGGGAATTTAAGGGAACAGAACTCCTTATTCTTTGCATGTTTCAATGAAATCTTACATCAGCACATGTTCTATACAACTTGAGTGTAGATCTCAGAGGAATCAGAAATATAACCATGGAAAGAGTGCCGTTCCAGACTGAAGCCTCAACTGGATGTGAAAAGAAAATAAATGGATTATAATGAGAATACTAAAAAGGAAAAATAATGTTAGATAAATTCCCCAAGAAATTAGTGATAAAGGAATAGATTTTAGTCTGTTTATTTAATCTGCTTTGTTATTTATTTCCAAATAACAAGTTCAGTCCAAAAAAGAGATAAAATAAAATAGAATTACTTGCCAGTTTATTTCAGTACAGCTTAGTATTTTAAAATAACAATAACAAACAATGATCTAATCCAGGGTTTAGGGTTGATTCATTAGGGTTGATTCAAGTCATAGGAATCTAAAGGAGGGGAGGGGACAAAGGGCTTGGTACATTAATAATTCCATGAAAGTGGCAAGCATTCCTAATGGGAAAATAATTTAATTAACATAAAAGCACTAAACAATTAGGCTTCTTATCTGGTTCAGGACTCAGAAGCTCAATTATCACTAGTCACCCCATTAGTTGAAGTTACATTTTAGAAACTGTGGAAACTTTAATTTTTTTTTGTTGTTAGAGGACAGTCTATTATGCATATCAGAATATATAGCTACTGGTTGACTGCAGTCTACTGAGAGAAATGTGATTAACTTCAACAAATTTAGACAAAGTACCAGGTCAGGGAGAGTGAGTCAAACTCTGTATGTGATAACTGAGTGTAAAAGTGACAACCAAACTCTACTGAAGCCTCCAGGGAAGGTGGGTGTGCTCAGGGCAGGAGTATGGCAGGTGGGGGGAAGGTCTAGTTTACCTTGAGAGGTGAGATTTTAGAAGGCAGGTATAATAGCCTTTTAAAAAGTCTCTGCCAACACATATTATTATTGCTTCCCTTAAGTCTCTGTGGGAGCCTAAAGGAGATCCCTCGAGGCCACTGCTGTGACTTTAGTTTAGAAATCACTGGCTAGAGGGCAAGGGCACATGGAGAGACTGTCAAAGGTAGAGGTGTGAAAGATAAAGTTTCTCTAAAATTCTCAGTTAAAGGCCATCACAGGTCAGGTTGAAGATTTTGGTTGTCCTTCTAAAAGCATCAGGTAAACCACTGAAAGACTTATGTAACCTGACTCTATCTCACTGATGATTCAGTGGGTGTGAAAGTAGTCAGACAGTTGAAAGCATCAAGTCTGCCCACAGATGGGCCGTTGGAATTCTGCCATGCTTTGTGTATGGTTGAAGAGCTCAGACTGTCATCCCTTTAGGCAGTGTGACATGTGCTACCTGTACAAGACAACATGCCACAATAGAGGCTGCAAACACATCAGTGCTCCAGAAATGGAACCAGAGAAAGAGTCCATCTGGATGTCATTGTCAGGCACGATTCAAACAAGACAAAAGCGTGATAATGACCACTGAAGCCTGGCTGCATCAAGACTGCATTACAGCCAACACCGCACAGCAGGTGGGGTGTCCACAGATGTGGTTCTGACCAAAAGACCCCTTGTTTGCAGCACCACATGCATAGGAGCTTCTCAGCACCTCAGACCTGACTCCTCCTTCCACTCCTGGTCTAAAAACAGATCTTCTTATAAAATTGAAAACCACTTATTTGAAAAGAAGAGAAATTAGAGGAGAAAAAATCTTACCTCATAGGGATTCATCTTTTATATTTAAACCAATTAACAATTTTATAGTGAATTTCCTTTTGTTTTGCTGTCATGATTTTCTCAATGTAATTTGTATTTGAATTAGAACTAGTGAGAATAGCTTTCAGTTTAGCTTGACTAAAACATATTTCCTGATCATATTTTACTTTTTATTAACTATGAAATTCCATGTTTTCCAGGGTTTTTTAATTGATAGTTAGAAAAATTGTCATTTCCAAAAATCCCTTAAATATGTGATACTATATTTTAAAAATAATTAAGAGTCAAGGTGGTAGCTGATCATAGGAACTCATACACAAAGACTCTTTTCTTGAACAAATCTGAATCAGGTTCCTCTGAATTCCTTCTCAACAAGGCTTTGATTTTGAACTCTGTCCTTCGTCTTTTTAGTCCAGATTTTGCAAAACTTCTGCCACCACTTCAGTTTATTGTAAATCCCTTCTGATCAAGTTGATCAATCTGATCAAAGCATCATCCTCAATATCTTATCACCCTAGCTTGCCTTCCGCAAAAAAAAACTGTCAAGTCAGTTTAACCAGAATCCTCCCTTCCCTGTGATGTTTCTTCTCAGTGATTTTCCATACATTGATTCTACCCTGCTCCTTGTCTATAAATTTTCATTTATCTACTGCATCCGGAGTTGAACCTGATCTCTCTCCCCTAGAATAAAACTCCATTGCCATAATCAATCTTGAAAAATGTCTTTTTTACAGTTTTTAATATTTCATAAATAATTGTTTTCTCTAACATCAAGCTTCTTTGAATTTCACATAGAAATGATCCAAGAACGTTCAAGAGAGAAAAATCTTTACTCGGCTGCAAATCAGGAATGGTCATCATATACATCCAAGAGACCTGAATGAATTTCAATTCCAAGCAGTCCCTGTGGTGTGACTTGGTGAAAGGGAGTGACAAAAATTTTTAACATCGTAAGAGGGAAGTTGGAAAATAAACAGAAGGGGACACAAACACTGGAAAAAGCAAGGGCTGGAGGGAGACTGAGATCCAGGGTAAGGAGAAGGGTCATGAAGTCTAGCACTTTGATGTCTGACCTCTGCAGCAATGTGAGCCCACCAATCAGAGAAACAGTCATTACAGAACCACCCTCTGAAAATACTTTCACTATTAATGTCCTTAAAAAACCTCTCAGCTATTTTGGTTCAGCTGATGTCACAATTCTCAAACTGCTAACCCTATGATGTTGCCTCTGCTTCAAAAGAAGCATTTCATTTACTTTATGTTTTATTTTTATTTTTATTTTTATTGAAGCAATATAAGAATTATGAAGGTTTACGATGTACATCACTGTAAATCAATGTCTATGCTGTGTTCACCAATAACTGCCCAATTCTATCCATCATACAATTGACCACTAATAATCAATTGTTCTTTTTTTCTTTCTCTGCATTCTAAATCTAGTAATCTCGCTATAAAAATATTTGATAGAGAAGCACATATCAACCTATATTGAGAAAACAGCCTAGCATTTAATGAAATACTTCATGGAAAGTTAAGAGTGTAGCCACTTTGGAATATGATTTGGCAGTTTCTGATAAAATTAAATGTGCTCCTATCACGTGATCCAGAAATCCCATTCCAAGGCATCTGTCTATGTATTAGTCTCCTATGATCGCTGTTACTAATTACTACAAACGTAGTGGCCTAAACCCACCCAAATATTCAATAGTCTGTAGATCAGAAGTTCAGCACAGGTCTGCCTGGGCTAAATCAAGGTGTTAGCAGGACTGCATTTCCTTCTGATGTTTCTAGGGAAAAAATATTTTCTAGCTACTCAAGGATGTCTATTCTTTATCCCTTTTATCTTCATAGCTAATAATGGTGGGTCAAGTCTTTCTCAAACTGTCATGACTCTAATAATAGCCAGGAAAGTTCTTTCACTTTAATGATGTATTGATTAGATTAAACTTACCTAGAAAATCAAGTTAGACTCTGTATTTTAAGGTCAACTTATTAGCAAATTTAATTCTATCTGGAACATGAATTACCTTTGCCATGCTATATAACATATTCAAAGGTTTCAGGAAAAAGGGGTGGGCATCTTTGGAGAAAGGGTTATTCTGGTGCCACAACCCAAGAGAAATGAAAACATACATCCTTACAAAGACTTGTGTTTGAATGTTCACAGTAACCTGTATATTCAAAGTCATGAAAAGCTCTGCAATTAGAATGATAAATGCAACAGAAGAGAACTCTGGAAACTGATTTCCTCTGCAATAAAATTTTTTAAAGACCAAAAAGTTTAAAATAATATTTTAGAAACACTGCACTTATAAAACTAGGAAAAAGCATCATGAAAAAGGAAGTATTAAGACAAGGAAGAACTAGACAGAGATGTAAGAAAAAGCCAAAATCACATCCAAATTAAAATCCACAAAGAAGACACTTTCTCCAAGTGAACTAATGATGCTCATTCATTTGTTTATTTGGTGATTGTCTAATCCGCACATGACCCCAGAGTTCTGTGAGAACAGAGACCTTGTTTGGGTGTCACCTTTCATCCCCAGTATAGACCTGTTTGGTAGGGGCTCCACAATCCTGGTTGAATTAAGGGACAAATTATTTAAAATTAGGAAAGGTACAATGTGTTCTTCCACAAAATGGAAAACAGACAATGAAAAAGAAACCAAGCTGTTCATGATAAGTCAGTGTGCTACTTTAATTAATCACAGAAAGTAAAAGCCATTTCCTTAATGTTTTACAGGCTTAAATGTTATTATCTTTCAAACACATGTGACTAGTGCCCATTATATGCAGCCTTTTTGAGGTTAACTAATTTAAGGCACAAGGCTCTCTTTCCTTTCCTTTGTTAAGTGTTAAGAAATTTCCTCTCCCTGTTGTATCTTCTCTTTGTGAGTAGGGTCCCAGGCTCCTCCTCCCCTGCTTATCACAAAGCAATCTTGGAGAAAGTTTTATCTTGTACTCCTGTGTGAATGAAAACCTGAAAGTTTGATGAGTTGAGGAGCTTGCTTATGAGCCTCCTTTTCTTCTTCCTTCCTGCGGTCATATTCTTACACACAATACCTTACTTAAACTCTCAGGCTATGGTCTTCTTTTCCACATGAATAGCCATTAAGATAAAACTGACAACATTGTTTAATAAGAAAAGCACTGATGACATGATTTTTTAAAAAAAAATCCTAAGTGCTTAAAAATGTACAGAAAAAAGATACTAGGAGAAAATTAAGCACACTGTTAACATTTTTCTATTTCAAGTGCTGGGATTGAACTTTTTTAAACTTTTTATCTTTTTAGTGTTTTTTTTTTCTTTCACTATTTCAAAGTATTTTGAAGAAAGTGATAAACAAAATAATATCAGAGTTCTAAATGAGCCATGATCTACAAGAGAATATGGATTCTTTTTATTTTTCTTTTACTATTGAGAACCATCTATGTCTAAACATTGTGCACTCACAGTCTGGAAGAGATGACCATAAGTATACACTTATACCTACAGTAAGAGGTGGAATTTGGTAAGCACCTGAGATAGTACCCTGTGAAAGTCACAAGCAGAAGAACATGGTTGCATATGTGAGACCTTTTAGACAGTATGGAGGACTGTATACTTGACAAATAAGAGAGGACTAGGAATTTTATATATTCACCTGAAATCATTTAAAGTAGTTTGGAGACTGGGGAGGCAAGAGAAGGGAATCACTGTTCAACCAGTGGTTTTCAGTTGGGATGATTTTGCCCTCCAGGTAATATTCAATAATATCTTGAAGACAATTTTGGTTGTCACAACTAATGGAGAGTATTGCTGATATGGAAACAGGTAGAACTCAGGAATTCTGTGAAATATCCTGCAATGCTCAGAACAGTCCTCACAACAAGGAATTATCCAGCCAAAATGTCAACAGTGCCAAGTATAAGAAACTCTAAGTTAGACAGATAACATAAAGCTTGCATGTATTGATGCAGCGGAAAATTTATTTTGGGTTTCTATAATTGTTGGGCATAAAAAATTAATGATTTTGCCATGACATCCTAGCAGATAGATGAGTTATCCTGCCAACACTTAAACACTATTCCCAATGACCACGCTCTAAAGAATTCTGAAAGACTCAGATTCCTATACTAACATCAGATTACAAATGAGAGATTGTTTAGCCCAATGTCAAGGATGTTGACTGGAAATAACATAACTAGATATACAAACATGACCAGAAGAGAAAGATCTGTCTGATTTGTCTCAGATATGACATTTATTCCACAATTACAGATGAGAAAGTGAAAAGAAGGAGAAAGCCCATCATTGTCTAGAAACATTTTTTCTGAATATTTATAGTTCCCTGGGAGTAACCTCTGTTTCATAGACAGCAAATGCTGCGCCGTTAGTTGAGCTGGTCATTAAGCATTTACTTAAAGATCTGAGTGTTCGCATCAGTGACAGGTTTCCTAAACTGTCACATTTCCTCTGGCTGTCATGAAGAATTATAGCTTCTGTGACTCACACTATAATAGCAGCTATTTGTGATATTTTAACCTAATGTACAGCCCCAGAGGAGAAACAACAGAAACAATAAAACATCTGCCAGGGACGTGCTTGAAGGAAGGGATTCTGAGTGTTATGAGGATTCCAAATTAAAAAGTAAAAGCATGGATGTCAAATATTAAAGGTTCTGTGTTCATTAACTTCCTGGTAATTTATGTCTTGGTTATCTTCACATTGGAAAGGAAACCATCCTGATTCATGTATGTTGGCTTTATTTGATAAATCGTAGGCATAGCTAGAAAATGTAAGGGGCCTAATTTTGCTCTTTATCTTTATGAGCTGGGGTGGGGGAGGGGAGCTACAAAAATCAAATACAAAGGATTCCCTTTAATGAGAGTTTTATTCTTCTGTGTGGATTCTTGCCATGACTTGATTTTTGTTTTGTGGTTGGAAGAGAGGAAGGCGGGGGGATTGGCTGTTTTCTTTCTTAATGAGCAATCCAGTGTCAAAACTATCTTCATGATTTCTTCTTTTTTTTCTCTCCAGACTAACAGAGTTGGATGTTTACAGTAGACTCAGGAGAAATGAGCACCAGCTTTGGAAAGACCAAATCTACTAAACAAAATAGACCCTGTAATTTCATGCTAATTCAAAGACTCATTCCAACTGCTGTGTGATGAGGAAGCCAAGAACTGAACTGTAACCCAAACACAAACACAGCACACTGCCAGGAAATGGCTAATGTGGCCTCCCATTACACAGAGCTTTCAAAATGTTTTAAACATTGATGAATACATCATTTTGGAAAGAGTTCAAACATATGCAGCATTAATTGTACAAATATATCTTTCTTACAAAACATAATCTCACATGCCTTGGAATGTGAATGAGGAAGTAGGGCCTTCGAGCTGAGGCAACTAGATGGGGCTTCCTTCATAACTGTTTCCTCCATGGTGCTCCGCTCGGCCAGTGCAACCTCCATGCAGCCTCTCCCCTCGCATTTATCTCCCTTTCAGAAAAAAAAGCAAAACCAAGCTACAGTCTTATCCATCAAGACTGGGAGCTACATCGAAAATCTCTTTAAGGTGTTCTGCACAATCACAAATTTGACAGAGAAAGACACAAATGTGTTCAAAAACTCATTTGGTAAAGAAGCAAACATGATTCCCTCTCCCCTCAAAATGGCAAAGAGAGGTTGATAATCTTCTTTATGGTCATTTGTAGAAACAAGTAACAAAATCAACGTGGGATTTTTTGCTATGAAACATAGTGAACAAACACCTGGTGCTGTTTGCAGAAATAAAGTCTCTAAAAATAACATTGATCATATAAGTTCTGGCATAGCAAAATACTACTTCACTGAGGCCCAAACACTTATTAATACCAGACTATTTGAAACGATTTCAAATTAAGCAAAACCCTGGGATTTATTATAGTCTAGACCAAGACAAGAATTCACTTTTGAAACTCAGATGAATCCAAGAAGTCTTTCTTCCCCAAACGTTCCAACTGGGTACTGTCAAAGCCAGAGAATAACACAACCAAGTCCTGCTGAATGAACCGAGGAAGTCATTCGGGTTCAAGTTAAGGGCTGCTTGAGCAATAAAATGGGTGAGCATCTCAATCTGTTTCTGGCAGTTATTTACCTGTTTTGTTTTGCTTTATTTACTCTAAATCTTTTCTTCTATCCTCTGCTTGTCAACTAAAGATAGACTTCTACAAACAGGTCCCCTATCAGATCCTAAAATATGAGGCACAAGAGAGTAACTGGAAGGTGAGTGCAGGTCAGATGACGCCCCCTCCCTGTTTGTGTTGTTCCTGCCAGGGTCACCACAGCTCCAGATGCAGCACTAGCACTTGATTCCAGCCCCAGCATCTTATCGCTCTCCCCACAGGCCTTGGTGCACTCCCACAGGGACAGAAGCCAGACAGCTCATCAGAAATATGAACACCACTTGAACAGAGCTGACATTCCAAGTTCCATCTTTCCTTTGCTTTTTTCACAGGTTCAAGGGCGGTATCAGTTTCCCATTACTGTCTCAGGGTTCTTTGTGTTATTTCAGCCCATTAATGTCGGTGTAATGAATTTTTTGTGTTAAATCCTGTCTGTTTGCAATACCGTGAACACACAGGTATTTCATTTTCCTTACGGAATCTTGATCTATCTGGTAAAGTATGGTGGAGGGTGAGATTTTAGAGGCAGACAGAGGAGGAAAGTAAAGAAATCTGGATTTATAGAAAGGTCTAGATTTTCAACTTGTGTAGAATCAGTTAGAAGTGAAGATCTAGACGTCACCAGACACACGGGTGGTGTCCAACTGGGTAGCCTTTGAAATACGGCTAGTGTGACTGTGAGACTGAATGTAAATTAACATTTGTTATTCAATTTGGGTATTTTTCAGTGTTTTAGTATATTTCAAACAACTTAGGTAAGTGAATTTATTTTTCAATTTTAAGTTTTATAAAATATGAATAGAAGCAAATTAGCTTTAGTCATAAATTAGCATACCAATTGAGATATACTACAGATATAAAATACATGTTGCAGTTTGAAGACTCCAGCATCTCATTAATATCACTTTCAATGATTATATAATTGAATACTCTTTTGGATACATTGAGTTAAGTCAAATATATTATAAAAATTAATTTCAGTTACTTTTTTTTTTTACTTCTTTTAATACGGTTACTAGAAAGTGTTAATGTTTATGTTCTCTTTCTATTGCATGGCCCTGCTCTAGGTTCTTATTGCTTATGCTCTCAATGACCAATTTCTTCAACCAAGCACATTAGGTTAGTTTTTGTCCACTTGGTACCACATAGCAAAAACTAATTCTGGATAGTTTAAAGAAAATAAAATTCTAGATACATGCAGCAATACCAAGCAGAGTATGAACCTCAAGTAGGTTTTAATATCAGTGATGTTAAAAATTCTGAAGAGCACAGCACTGGCCTGATTTGGACACTGCGGAACTCAACCACTGCATACATCCTAACTTCCCAACATGTTATTGCTTGGTCATATGGCAAGCAAAAGAACAGAAACTATATAAACAGCAAAAAACAGATAAAATAATGCCCTCTAAAGTCAATCTAACTGTCACAGTTTGTGATGTTTAAAACATTCAATACGCTTTCAAATTTCACAACAAAGTGATTCAAATGATTGTGTCTCATTTGTTATGAGTCAAGGTTCATCAGTATAATGAAGCAAGAATTCTGGATTTGAGGGTTTGGAGGAAGAACTATTGGAAGACAGCATCAGCAATTATATCATACTCTTAAATTGTACCTTTCTGTGTATTTTCATGACTGATTTCCTACTGTTTCTTTTCCATTTATAAGAAAACTAGTTTCAATCAGAAGTTTTCTATGTTGTAGCCAACATGTCTCCATTACAATTCTTTAAATACCCTAAGAAACTGTAGAACTATAAAGTGATATGCAGATGCCATATGTCTAGAGTGAAACAAAGCTTACTGGTTGAGGGGTAAGAGTGTCGAAAATATAACAACGTCTTCTTGACAAGGAACTTGTAAATAAAAGGAAAAAAATACAGAATATCACAACTTTGATTTTGCTAGAACCTTGGAGGTTAACTAACATTTTGTTAGTTAATGGATAATTCAATTCCTCCTGCAGTTCTCCCTCTGAGCATTTAGCTGCTGCTTAAAGCTGCTTAAACAGGGACAGATAATTCACTACCTTTATGGCTGTCTACTCCATGTTTCTAGTGCTTTTGTTTAAACAAGATCTTTATACTAAAACAAAAGATGCACCTTTATACGTTCTACTCACTGAGACTTTTTGTGTTCTCCTCTGCAGATAATAGCCCATCAAGTATTGAAAGTCCTCTAGTATATTCTCAATTCTTTTTATTGGCAGCATAGCTCTAGAATATTTGGAGTGGGGAGGGGATGCATGCCGCAATGAAATGTAAATAGAAAATACAGCATACTCTAATTTCATCTTTAAAATACAGTTTCTAATTTTTTTAATCCCTGGGGATTCCCTCAGTAAAGAAACCCATGGGACTGCACTATATCAAGTACTTTCCAAACCTATTTGACCACAGAAATATGATTTTTTTTCCAGTTTTACGCTACTGTACATCAAAAAATATCCATTAAGTATCTCTTCTGCACCAGGTATTGTGACATGTGCTGGAAACACTATAGTAGGCAAACCGAAATAATTCTTGACATCCCAGGACTTAAAATCTAGTATCAAATATAAACAATTAAACAAAAAGTAATTTAAGAAATTAATATAGAAATTTGGGGGGCAGAGCATTCCATAGGAATATACTTTGGGTTCCACTGCTTCAGGTTGAACAGTTTTGATGACAAGATAACTCTTTTATATCATAACTTCTATTCACTATGCTCTCCTGATCATCATCCTTTGCCCATTTTCTAGTTTGTCAATATCCCTCAGAAATGACCCCACACTAAACATTAAACTAGAATAATTTGACCAATAGAGCATATTAACGTAAACTTCTATACAAATATAAACCACCAAAAACAATAAAAAAGAATAGCCTATCATAATAAAGTATTCTGTGAAAGTCCTTTATACTAATTATCAATTAAATGGCAGACCAGAATGCCCATCCAAGAAAAAAATACACCTCCTCTGTAAAAAATTGGTTAAGGTTTCAAGAGAAATATTTGATGTGATCTTAAGAGAACAGAATTTGCATTAGGAACACTTTTAAAAGATTCACAGAAACAAAACACTAGATCACATCTGGGAAACTTAAGCTTAACCAGGGACCCCTACAGGTTGCTTAGGAACACTGAGAACAAAGTCCAGAAGCAAATTTGTGACATCTAATTATAGACGGAAAGCTTTACAATAAAAATGGGTGGCATATCAGAGAATTCAGCTTTAGAGTGGCACTGACTGAACTCTCAGGAAATTAAAGACTCTTCCTTCTCTCACATAGTAAAAAGTAAAAGCATGTCTCCACTGGGGCTCCTTATCTTGGCGATGATTCAGGTGGGAACAGGAACACCCAGAAGTCACTGGAACCAGCATAACTAGGAGAACCTGTGCTGAAACAGAAATCCTAAACTAACTTTAAAGTGACCCTTTTATACATTAAGATAACATAACAAACTAACATGTCACTACTGTCAGTAACTTAAAACATTATGATTGCTAAAATCTAGAGCTTCCAAAGAAGAGAAAAGATAATTCAGCTTATCCTACTCCTCTTTTAGCTCTGGTTAAATGGTAAAGGATATTCAAAGCAAAATCTGGGATGTATTTTCTATTATTACAATCATCATTCTGATTCTCATTTTTTTCATGTCTCTTGTAGTTCCAAATAGAACGCATAATTAAGAGCTGGATGCAGCACACTTCATTTAAATCAGTAATATTTAATGCTAATAGTCTTTTTTCTATTGCTGTCTGCTGATCTCACATCACCTGACTGCACCTGGTATCCTGAAGGACATAAATGTCCTGATATCATAATTGACCACAACTCATTGGTTTACACATGAGTAGCGCTAATAACTGTTTACTTTTAATTTGAGTTTCAGAAATTGTTCTATTTGTCATCATCGATAGCGCATTCACAAGGGCAAACCAGAAGCTATCTGCCAAATAACCTAATGAAAGAAACATTTTAAACAATCATCTGGAGAAGTTTTCTTTATCCAGTTAATCCTTTAAAAATGTGGACATTTCTGGATGGCAGACTGAACTTTTCATATTTAATTCAGTTATTTGACCTTAGAATTTATTTGCATTTCCCTAGTTGCAATGCTAACAATCTAAATTAGTTGTGACGATGATCAGCAGCAACCATCTATTCATCTATTTTACTGTCTAAGTAGAAATATAGTTGGGAGGTTGGAAGGAAGGAAGGGAGGGAAAGACGACAGTAAGGAGGAAAGCAGAAGGAGGAAATCTGTAGGGACTGATGGCACAGAGGAAGTTGAGATGGAAGAATGATGGAAAGGAGAAAGAAAGAGAGCTGACAAGCAAAGTAGAGAAAACCATTTATCACATATCTGACACAAGCATGATAGATACTGTGAAACCTTCATTACTTTTTCTAATGAAAGAGTTCTGCTGAACGCTTCTATGTCTGAAGCTAATATTATGAATGGATACAAAAAATGAGTTATTTTGTACTCTGTTCATTGAAAAGTTATGTGTTGAAATTTTTGTTTCTGTGTAATAAGTGGAATAATGGTTGCTCTAAATATCCAAGTCGTAATATCTGGGACCTATGCAAGTTACCTTATATGGGAATAAAGGTTTTTGTAGACAGGCTTAAGGATATTGGAATGAGGAGTTGATTCTAGATTATCCCTATGCCTCCTAAATGCAATCATATGCTTTCTTATAATTGGAATATGAAGTGAGATCTGCCTATAGATAGAAAAGGAGAAGACAGTGTGACTTCGGAGGCAGAGACTGGAGGGATGCAGCCACAAGTCAAGGATTGCTGGCAACCACCAGAAACTGACAGAGGTCAAGGATGGTTTCTTCCCCTGATTCTCCGAAGGGAACCTGATTCTACCAACACAGTGATTGATTTGGGTCCAGTGAAACTGATTTAGGACTACTGACCTCCAGACCTACAAGAGAATAAATGCATGGTACTACCAAGCTTGTGGCAAACTATTACAGCTATTATTAGGAAATTATTATTATTATGAAATGAATGCACCCCACATCTTAAAAAATATATAAGCAGTCAGTAATTTCAAAAACAAGGTCAAACTGCTAATTATCTGTTGCCAAATAGTTTCCTCTCAAGGGCCTCAAGTCACATATCCCCAAACTTCTTGTGCATCCACTTAAAGACCCAAATGATCATTCAGTTCCTCCTGGGAATATAGCCAGAGCAAGCGGTTAAAAAAAAAAGATAAAAGATGAAAATACCCCTGCAAAGTTAAGAAATAATGTAAGTTCAGAAAAGGACAGGGAAATAAGTAAGAATAAATGCCTTATGACTGCATAAAACAGGAAAATAAAACATGAGTGTAACTATGTTCAGAGTAGGTACTGATTAATAATTCTAAAGAAATTTTTTTATTTCTATTTGAAATCCTCCCTAAGGGTGAATTAGACCTTGCCTCATATCTTCTCCACAAGGCACTATTCATGTGAGTTGATGATTAAGAATGTGCAAAATTAAAATGCGCAACAAAAAGTCAAAAACTTGTGCATCTCAGCACTATAATTTTCAAACGGGAGTAAAGATGCCTCAAGTTGAAACAAATCATTTTGTAGAAAAGAAGGGTTATTTCCTGCAATACAGCCCCATCAGGACAAATTCTCAGTGGTGCCAGTGAGGTGATGGATGACGCTCTCTAGACTGGCTGTGCTGACTGGATTTGGACGGGCCACCAGAAGTGCAGACGCTTATCTAAAACTTATCTGAACAAGCCAAATTTCATAGACCTGCAAAATTATACTGGCATTTTCTCTTGAAGATTCCTGGCACTGCTTCTTGGGGACTTGACTGCACATATTTTCACATTTCTTGTGCAGGAAGAACAGCACATGTGCACACACATGCACATAATAAAGTTAAAACTAAGATTCAAAACTACCCTTGTGTTTATTGAGATCCTACTATGTGCCTTATAGTTTCTGCCTGAAATGTTTATGATTAAGAGGAAAAGATTCATTATCAAATATTAAAAGAAAATCCTCACAAATGGTATATTAAAAAAGGGAATGATCAATATAGGTCATTTGAGAAATCTCTTCCAACTAAAGTGGACTATAATCTAGAGTAAGATTTAATAGTCAAAGAACACTCGTGATGAAAAAAATGAATATTGGTTAATAAAATCTTACCATATGACAAGCACTATTTGAGAACATGCATTTTTAAAATTTATTTCAACAATGTTGTGTAGGTAAGAATCGTTATCCTCATGTTACCCCTGAGAAGAGTCAAGATATGCGACATTTCTCAAAACCCACATAACCAATAAACATCAAAATCAGGATTTAAATCCAAGACTAAAAAAAGTCTCTTAATTGGATTCTCCTAGATGAAAAATCATGCTAGACTGTCATTTCTGACAAACAAAACGTAAGTAGAGTGTAGACAGAAGGAAACAGAATAAAAGGACCAGTCTTTTTTCTTCTGAAATATCTTTCACAATTTCTATTCAGGAACCAGGATCTTTGGAGAAGTATCATCTTTTCTTAAATACATATCTTTCTTATTAAACAGAAAAAACTTTTTTATCCTGAGGCTATAAAGTCCAGCTCTTTTAACTGAAGAACATTACATCACAACATAATATAGGTTTAAGGCATATAGCATAGTAAATTATAGTTGTATATGATACATTGTTTACCATTAACAGACCACTTCTTTTCTTCATCATATAAGTGGTTTTTGTTTTTCACTTGATTTGTCCATCTCCTTCCCCCTTCCCTTATGGTAAACCCTAATTTGAGTTTATAGACTAAAAGTCTATTTTTGCTTGATTTTGTTCATTTGTTTGGTTTCTCTCTACACCACATATGAGTGAAATCACGCTATGTTTGTTTTTCCTCTTCTGAATTACCTCACTAAGCATAATACCCTCTACATCCAATGGAATGCTACACAGCTATTTAGAAAGATGAAATCCTGCCATTTGCAAGAACATGGATCAACCTAAAAGAAAGTTCAGTTTTATGATTGTACTTTGTGTGTTTGTTTTATTTATTTTAGATGTTGTTGCATCAAAGCATTTCACTGATGCCCTTTGAGCATTTCTAATGTGCTAGGAGTGGAAGATGAATTTTATAGTAGTTTCCTTGCATTTATATTTATCTTATATTGCACTATACATTCCACAAATTTAGTGGCTTAAGACAACTTTATTAGTCACAGCATCTATAGGTCAGAAGTCCAGGTTACCTAGGCTGGTTTCTGCTCTGGTATTGCAAGGTCAAAATTAAGGAGTTATAGAGGCTTGTTTTTATTTCCAGAGACTCAGGATGAATCAGCTTCTAAGATAATAATACTTACAGAATTTAACTTCTGTAGGACACTTTCTTACTTTTTTTGGGTCTTGAGAGGATCTTCCTTGCCTTCTAGAAATGGCTCGCATCTCTTATCTCTTGAACCTGGTCCTTCACCTTCAAATATTAAGTCTTTCTTATACATCTAACCTTTCTGATATTCCCTTTGTGCATCACTCCTCTGCTGCCTCCTCCCCTATCACATCTCTCTAATTCTTCTGCTTTGTTCTACTCTTTTTTCCTTTTTTTGACATACACAAATCTGGACATAATCAATCTATACTTCTTGATGATATTGAATCAATATACACTGTGAAACTATCACATCTATATCATATCTATCATCACCTCTAAGTTTCCTCTCAAATGTTTTTAATGTTTCATGTGCTTTCACTGACCTCACCCAAGATAACTTATACGGAAAACAGGAAGATATTTCTGTGCTTGCAGTGTTTAATATTTGGATAATCTTCTTTTGGTCCTTTCTTCTAAAGTCACATCATATAATGATGAAAAGAAGTACATTATAATGATTCATTAGAATACTGGTAGCCCCTGTTGATATAGAGCATAGCTTTTTCGTATGTCCAGTGAAGCAGAATATTCCTCCCTCCCCCCACCACAGAGGCAGTCTTGAAATAACCCTAGTTCACTGCACTAAAAGGACTTCCCTTCAGCCACTAATCAGTTTAGCATATAATTAAAAGAGATTTAGAAATCATCAGTCATCTTGCTTAGAGTAGGTAATAATTTATGCCAAGGGAGTTGGAAAGAATGCTGATTTCATGTATTTTTATCTCCTTGGAGAGAAAGTGAACTGATAAAACCATGTACAGGATGGTAAATTTTTAGACTTACTCATAAGGCTAAATTAAAAAAGAAAATCTATTGATGACTTTTGAATATTTTTTAAAGTCTCTATGTCCCACTTTGGGGACTGGAAGGTTTTAAACAAATATAACAGCCCCTCACAATTCCCCATTATTTGTGGTGATGATCTAGTTTAAATTATTTTTTTCTAAAGTAGCCTCTTCTTCATTTCTTCACAATTGTGAATTAATAATACATGCATTTAAAATTTAGATACATTTAGATTGGACAAGTGCTAGTTCACCCGCATTTTCTCTTCTAAGAAAAATACTGCAGCCCCACTTGGAAGAAGCGGGTCTCTGGAGTTAATCATCTGTGCAAGTGCAAGGTGTGGGCCGAGAGATAGGAAGCACATGCTCTGGGAGCCTGGAGATGCCAAAGGACAGAGTGTGCTTAGGGTTATTAATTTTCACTGCGTACACAAGGTGAGTAGATTGGACCTACCTAATTAAACCACTCACTAACGTGGATTCAAAATCCACCTACTCTAGCATTAAAATTAGCTTAGCCCTACCTTGATTAGAAGTTGTTTATATCACTTTTGCAATAAGAAAAATATAACTGTATAAACTGTATGACACTATCTGCTTTTTAACAAAGAACTAAACTAATATATTTAAATTAAGGTTAAAACATACTCTTTTGTCCATTGAACAAATATTAGTGGAGTTTAATGAGCAAGAAATGGTGCCAGGATATATGTAAAGATATGGAAAGAAAAAATGATTCTAAGTTTCTCTTAAGGGTCTCTGGACACACAAATCTCATCAAATCTCTTTTTATTTTTCTCTGAAAAGAAACTGCCTGCAGCTTAAACAGAATGCTTCAAAACCTCATTCATGACAGAAAACCCAATCTAATTCAAACAGGTTAAAGTAAAAAAGGAAATTCATTACTGAGAAATCTAGGCACCATTTTGGCATAAAGTCCAGTTTTATCCAAGAACTTGACCAAAGTCACCAAGATTCTCCATCTTTTGATTTTGCTTTCTCTGTATTATTTCCATCCTCAGGCATCCAGTTCATATCCTTGCCTCACTGCTTGCAGCCCAACAGAAAGAGCTCCTGAGTCTTTACTAACATTCTAACAAAGTCTCTTGGCATCTCATTTGTCTGATGGGTTCATGTGCTGCTCACCGGACCAAGGCCCAGAGCTAGAAGAATGTGATGCACATGCATAAAGTTAGGGTGACAAAAATCTCCCCTGAAGAGAGTGGGGCAGAGTTGATTATGTAAAGTAAAACCAGCCTGCTGTTGTGACATGACTGATAAAATACTGGCTTGCCAAAATAAAAGGTTCAGACTAGATAAACTCAATTCTTCCTCCAGTGCTTTTCTTCAGTTATAGGCTGAATTGTGCCTCTACCGCCACCAAACTGTACACTGAAGCCCTAACCACCAGTACCTCAGAATGAGACAGCATCTGCAGAAGGAGGTAATTAAAAGTTCAACAAAAACAAATTATCCAATTTGACTATGTCCTTGCAAGATTAGGACACACAGAGAGACACCAGTGTGTATGCTCAGAGGAAAGACCATGTGAGGGCATGATACGAAGTTAACTGTCTACACACCAAGGAACAAAGTCTTAGAGGAAAATAAATATATAGACAGAAGTTTTTATCTTGGATTTCTAGCTTCCACAACTCTGAGGAAAAATAATTTGTTGTTTAAAACACTTAGCTTGTGGTTTTCTGTTGTGCCAACTCTAGCAAACCACTACATCTGAATAAGACCTGATCTGTTCCTTTAAGACCTATTTTTGGAGAAAACACCTTACATACACCCACATACATACACACATGTAAGTCAAGCTGCAAGGTAGCACTTGGATAAACACATGTGGTTTATGTAACCATCCAAGAGAAGACAGGGATTCTATTTCAAAGTACTTACTGTTAGAGTTCTAGTTTAAGGAGAAGATTGGACTATACATATAGATTAACAGAGTGTGTTTCCACCTTCTGGAGATCCAGGAACTCTGAAGCATTAGAATTTTAGCAGCATCACTAAATATTTGAATTGAATTCATGGTCATCACACTTGGATCCCTTTAGCACTGTGTCACTCATAGTGGACATTTGACCACCCTTGATTTGGGTCATCTTATATTTGGAGAATCACCCAACATGTAGATGTCACTACAGATCTGAGTATTCGCCCTTTAACCTTTCCTGCAGCTGGGTGTACGAAGAGGCCAAATTCTGCTGTCCAGACACACCTGTTCTGATAGGATCAGTCTTGCTGTGATTCCAGACAGCATTCCAGCCCACAGCCCTGACTGTTACCTCATGGTACAGCCCAGGTGAGAGTCAATGGTATCAGATATTTTTGTTTATTTAATTTCTGATCAAAATCAGCCAGACTCCATCTATGATTGAACTAAATGCCCTAACAAAATTGCTTTCTAAGTAAAGCTCTTTACTGACTTCAATTTCAAGAATCCATGTATCTGTTGCTGCTTTGTAGTTTCCTTCTTACCCTCAAGGGTCCTCACCCTATATAAGACCATATCAATCACTTGGCTTGATGTTACACGTACTTTATGAATTTGAAATGCATTTTAAATATTGATCTTGATTGTATATCAATGAACAGAAGGTACAGAAGTCTGAAGAACACTGAGTTAGAGCATGAAATATATGTCCACTCAATTTCTAGAAGATCAGAAAATATAGCCTACTGCAATGGTCACCAATCAGGCGATAATTAGAATCTTCTGTTTTTAAATATAGGTTTTAAATTCATGGAAAACTTGTATTATACGTCTAGACTACAGTCCAGGAGTTTTTATAATGTTGCCCAGTCAAAAGATGTCCAAATTGACCAAACAAGAATGGAGGTTCAAGTTACAAGTTTCATCAATAAAAGGACTAAAGTATAATATAACTAACAAAACTTGGGGTGAGTGAGGTAGTATAGGAAACCTTTATAAAAGAGATAAGTTCCTTAACTCTCACGGTAATGAATTCAATTGGAAAATGACTAAAGATGACAAATCAAGAAATGGACTTGGCAACAACCATTAGGAAAAAAGTAGATATTGCCAAAAAATAAAACAAGAATTTTATATTTTATTTAATGCTATTCTGAACCATTTGGACATTTTTACCATGAAAATGCAGCCCAAGTAGTTCTGCTGTCTGGCCGTGTTTAGGTACTGAACTAGAGCATGAAAGAAAATACCTATAAATTTAGAAAAGTTAAGAGTCAGCTATAGATAAGTAGATAAGTAGGAGAGGGTTGCTGACTTTATTAGTAAACTTTTTTGTTTTAATATTTTTCCACTGTATATTTGATTGCTATTTTATTACTAGACTCTCCCTTATATCTCCCTTGGCTAGTTCTGGGAAAGCAGTACAAATCTTTGCCTCATACTTTGTAGTTACCCATTACTTCATTCATTTTCCTAGGTTATTCACTATAAATGGATGCCGACTTCAGACTCTTTTTAAAATGCAAACCTTATAGAGGTGTAATACACATCCTGTGGTCAATATTGGTATGTACTTCATTTAATCACTCACTCCTCTGCTTAAATGCCTAAGCACCAAAGAAAGGAGTAAGTATCACTAGGAGTCCAGCTACAGATGTCTCGTGATAAATGACAAATTGAATCTTCTCTTTCATCATCTGCAATTACACACTGGCTGAAAGTAAACATGGAACTTAAAATTCTGTCCTTTGTTCTTTCCAGAGACTGTTTTTAAAACAAGGTAATAAGGCTTGCCAAAGAATTTACCTCCTATCTGTGTGATCCCAAGATGAAGCCAGTGTCATATTCAACCACAATAATTGCTCAGTAATTTAAAGAGAAGAAAGCTAAGTGAGAGTCATGGTTTGCTCCCTACTAGTGCGCTCTCACACCTGCTCTTCTCTGAGAGATGAAAGTCAGCTTATCCTGAAAATGTTACTACACAGAATCTGCGACGGTGCCATCTCAAAATCACTCCCTTCTCAGTAGAAGATCGGGAAGCTATCTGGAAAATACTGGTTTATTGAGTTGTGAAGGTCTTCTAAATATTGATTTTTTTATTATGTAATGATATCACATTTCAGAAATACCTGAAAACTTTTCTGTACTCTCATGAGAGAATAAGATTTAAAAAAGCAGATAAACATCTTGGTATTAATATAGAAAAGAGACTTTTAACTTCATGGATGCCCTGAAAGAGTCTTGAGATAGTCAAGGTCCCCAGATCATATATTGAGAACAGCTGACTTACAGGATAGGCTAAAAAATCTTTCAGACTCAAGCATTATGTTATATTTCCAATTATATTAAAAACATGTAGTTTAGAAACAATAATCTCAACCACTGAGGTAGATTTTATGGAAAAATAAATTTCAACAGATCTTTTATGCTGTTGTCGGGTGGTTTCATTAATGTCATTTCATCCTCTTACATAAAGCAGTTCGTGATCTTAGTCTACTTTAGGTGTCAAAGTTTTCCCCAAACAATGCAGGCAGTTAGGAACTAAGCTGGACCAAAGTCCAAAAAACAGCACTGCTACAATAAAAATAGTTTTTATTTTTCCAAACTTTAGATGGTGGCCCATTTAGTGCAAAAGTTCCTACCTGTTCTCTCTTCTTAAACTGTGATTTATTATCATAAATTGCAATGGCTTTGAAGAACTAAGTACCGATCTAGTCCAATCTCGTTTTATAAATGATAACAGTGAAAGTCAGAAAATCAAATTGGGTAACTACTTTGAGGCTGAGCTGAAACCAAAATCCAAGTCACATGACATCCTGCTCAGAGTTCTCGCATAACTAGGAAAATTCTCAAAAGTTCTTTTCCATTTATTCCACAATCCAAATTGCAGATACACAAGTATGTGTCCATTAATTCGGAAATATTGTAGACCTTTTTCTTCCAAAAACAAGTACATCAAATTGTTTAAGTTATTTTCTTGTAACCCACCCAGAAGTTACAGATGACCTTTATTAGAAGGGACCAAGAAACGCTGAAATGATTTAGTGAAATGTCCACACTTTACAGAGCTAACCACAATTAAAAAATTGTTATCTCTTTTATCTGCCTTGGTGACATTCTTCCAAATGCAATAAACCAAGATCTAGGTCTTGAAATAGGCAATAAAAATGATAGTTACAAAAATGACTAAGGATAGGTGGAATGCCATTAATTAAGCAATAATCTCTTTAAAATCAGTCATTACCAGCAGTTTTTTGCTATGGGCCATTAACACTCTAACTAGCAAGTCATTAATAGTGGTAATAACCAATTCTGAGGGGATTATTACTTGAATAAACTATATATGATGATTTTTAGGCTTTGTAAAAATTTTCACACTTTTATGTTAACCTTTGAATAATAAGTATGAAATGAATTAGCTGAGAATATTACTGGCTCATTTTTTTTTAAACATAACTATTTTTCTGTCTATTCCCATGTAGTTGTCTATGATATTCCTTATATGCCATTATGTAAAGAACTTTGCTATCCTTTTTCCAGGCTACATCCATAAAGATTGGTGATTTGCAGCAACCCTCGCACATTTAGAGTCCAGCATTACCATTGCCTTCATCTTCTAAAATCCCAGCCTCCTTGAAGTCATTTATTGCACAATTTCATCAATACAACTTTGTTGAAAAAAATCCGCATGATTTCAAAATGCAGAGAGTTTTTTTCAGTAATTTTGACAACCTTGTAGCTCACTCTAGATGCAAAGGACCACACCCAATTTAGAAATAGAATCAAGGGTAGCATGGGTGGAATTGTTTCTGACTTTTTATCCATGACAGTCCAGAAATGAATACCTTGTGCTCCTTCCTATTTCCCCAGAACCTCAGGAACTCCAGCAGGTGGTAGCTTTTACCATAGTCACACAGTCATTGCAACCTGTTATTTTGCCTTCATTCTGGGCAGGAGCAGGGAGGAAGAGGTGCTGCATTTCTCGGATACATTTGGTGACCATCACGACTTGGTTCTTAGATAACTTTACAAATTATAAAGCAGCATTGGGTACACATAGACCACCTCTAAAAGTATGAGCCCAATAAGAAAAAATTGTGATAAATAAAAATGTGCTGGGGGGACAAAAAGAACAGGATTAGGGAGAAGAGGACCACCTTTCTTTTAAAGAATCAAAATATTCTTTGTGCAGAAATGGTTTTTATTGCATAAGAAGATTTTATCAAATGTACGATTAACATTATCAACAGTATTCAAGGGGAAGCTGCCTATATAAAATTCATAAAATAGAAGAGATCAATCCAAGATGAAGACTGACAACTTAAAGTCAAAATAAAAGAAGCAAAAAGTTAAATTAACACTAGAGAAAATTAGCTAGTGAATTAGATAGATTTAAAAAGTTGCTTAGATGAAAGGATTAAAATGTTAAGATTAATAACTAAAACTACCTAAAAAGTGGGCATTTTTCTTCATAACCAACCTTCATAAACAGTTTTTTTAAACTAGGAAAATATTAAGCAAAGAAAATCTAATTAAAATGCTAATAATCTTAATATTAAGAAATACATAGCAAACAATTAGCTAATCTTGGTTCCTATAGATTAGTGAACAGGAAACAAGTCAAAAAATTGACAAACATGTAAAGTAATAATTACTTTCACTAGTATTGAGACATGCAAATCAAATTAAAACAAAACATGGTGTTTCTAACAAATCAGAAACAATACAAAAACCTTATACAAGTAACAAAAAATGCGTCAGAAACCTTTATATCTTTCTGGAGGAATGAAAGGAATCATCTTTACCTTTGCACAAAAAGCAATTTGGAAAGTCAGGAATAATGCAATATTTCTAGAGATCTGGGAACCTAACATCATTGCAAAAGTAATACAATGGGACTGATACGCCTGCTGAGAGGTAGAGTCCATGGGTCTGGTTTGGAGCTAATGAGTGCTCCAACCAAAAGAGTAAGAAAGAAGCGATGCTTTGCATCCAAGGGCTACAACTTGCACCTCGTGCTCTCTCACTCTGCTGATGTTCATTCTGAGAACCCAGATACTGGGATGTGAAAAGTCCAACAATCACAAGAAAAAGCTATGTTCCAGCTACAGCCTCAGCTGTTTTAATCTCTCCAGTCAAACACCAGCCTAAACCACCAGACAGCTGAAGGAGTCATGTGGAGCAGAGGTGAGTTTCCCCACTAAGACCTCCCCAACTTGTAGATTCATCAGCAAAATATTTTCTTCCCATCCCTACAATTTTGAAATGCATTGATTTAGA
This sequence comes from Solenodon paradoxus, assembly GCA_004363575.1. Lineage (NCBI taxonomy): Eukaryota > Metazoa > Chordata > Mammalia > Eulipotyphla > Solenodontidae > Solenodon > Solenodon paradoxus. Next base: position 166,908 of record RJWH01001821.1, read on the forward strand.
AGTTCCAGTCCCCCCAAAAGGAATACTTCTAGCAAGGAATACAACGGTCCTATTGAACTAGATGTTAACACTACCATTTAGCCATTCTAGTTTCTCTGCACTAAAAAAACCAACAGGCAATAAGGGAGGGCTACTTTGCAAACCTAGGCAAGTAACCTGTTAAAATGGGAAAATTAGTTTCTGTTCCACATTGGAAGCAGGATGGATTACGTCTGAAACTCAGGGGAGCCAATGATCACGTCTTAGTACTTCCTGAGTAATGTTTGGGATTATTATTACCACAAATTTACAAACTTCTAAAGCAACAACCTAAATCTTTTGTTCCAAGGCAAAGACCAAAGTGACATCAGTCACCAACTTTACATACATACCCAGAAATACAAAGACTATATGCCTAAGAGACTAGAAGAGTAATCCCTTCAAACTCAAAAGAAGATTCCTCCCTGAAATACCAAGTTCCAAGAAGTCCAGGTGGGTAGTGGGTAGATTAGACAGAAGGCGGGAGAAAATAAAGTGCATTTCTCAGCTGTCATTACATACTTAACATTTTATCAATTCCAATTCCAGTGGTGAGTACCTTTTTTTATCCTCCTCAGTCATAATATCCCAGTATAATTTACAAAACCATCTTACATATCATTATTTTTTCATATAAAAATTAGAATATATTTTCTTGTCTTTATGAAGATGTGTAAATATTCAGAATCTGTTTTCTAAACAGATGTTTTTTGCATGTTTTAAGCATGGAAGCTGAATAGATCTTTAAATACAAATCTTCCTCCATTTGGACTCAGCAATAAAAATGATTCCCCAATGAGCCTAAGTGCATCATCTTTAAAAATCAATTATTACATTTCTGTTTAAAAAAAAAAAGCACATCTTATTTTCTGAGCTGCAAGAATTGTGAAAAGTCAGTCAAAGCCATAGTTATTGAACAAGATTGCTTAGAAGTTCAAAGATAATATCATATTAAAAATCAAAGCTTTCAGACATTTAGCTTTACTCAAAAGTCTCCCAACATTAAACTGAAATGTTTCACTTATTTAAATTCCCTTTAATGACGATCGTTGTACATCTCTTCATCTATATTAGTCCCTGATGATTACACCCTAAGGATATTAAAATTCTAGTCTGTCAAAAAACACCAGAAAATATCTTTGCAATCTAGGTTGGTAATGTGAAGAGTAATTTATAGCCAGGATGCTGCATTTTTTACTTTACAAATGAACTTTAAATGAGTAGCACATTTGCTGATTTGAACTGGGTGACTGAATCTTAAGAAAAGATAGAACCACAAGCCTGAAGCAATTGTTGAAGATGCTCAAAACTGGGGAGGTTCATGCTGGTGTCAGAACAGCTATGGAAATACAAATGAAAATTGGCAAAAATCCATAAAATGTGAGCCATTTAAGAGAAATACAAGAAAGAAAGGAAATTCTTGATAGGATATATAATAGCCCTCTACCTGAATTTTCCTGAATTCTTTTTATGTCCACTGAAAACTGCAATCCCCAGTCAAAAATAAGATGTATAAATAGTATTTAAACAAAATACCATATTTCCCAATTTTGTCTTTCCTCATTTCATGGGTCACCTTATCTACCAGAGTGCTCTTCATTTCTTTTTGTTCATTTTTCCCTTAAATAAATTCTGAAAATGATATATTCCCTCACCTATTATTTATGAAAATTAATGATTCTATAACTTTTCATGGCAGCAAAGGACCAACTGGACCAACTGTGTTAAAAGGTTAACATTAAAAAAAATTAATCTACAATCCATGGAGTACAGTCCTTTGGGATAGTCAATGCCATGATGTTCTAGAAAGGATTCTATCTGATCAACATTCACAGGCAAGCTACAATGCTCTCCAAAGACACTGGCTTTCGGTTTCCACTGTTCCTTTGATGACAATGTCCACCTTGCACTTGCCCTCATTCCTCATTCCTCTGGTGTCTCCATTCCACTTCATTCACTCTTCCTAAATCCAACCCTCCTGTAAGACTCCACTTATAGATCACCCACTCTCTTAACTTCCCTTGTCTCTGTTAAAGGTTTCCATTCATAGTCTCCTAGTACCCTGGGTTTCCCTATGGGCATGCTAGCACTGCCTATCATTTATTTGCTTATTTATTTGCTCATATTCTCATTATACTCCAAGTTTTGTAAGGTTAGGGAACATGTTTCATTTGCCTTGGAAATCTTAACAGAATCCAAAGTAAAATTATCATCTGCTAAGTATTTGTTGAAATTAAACTGAAATTCCAAAAGAATTAACATTTCATATTTAACTGTTAGCCCTTTAAGTATATTCAATGAATTCTAAGTATTATCTTTTTTTAATAAGTTTTGACCTTCTGACATTAAAATGAGTTGTGTTTTGCTCTGGTCAAGTGGTAGGCATGCTTTTGAGTGTCAGTGACTTATAAGATAATTCTAGAGAAAACAGTTCTTAAGAACTACTGTCAGACTAATGCTATGTGTGGAAAATCTCAGACACTGACAACTGAAAAAAAAAGTGTATTCAAAGATTGAGATGCAGAATCTTACCAAGTTACAGTAATAACATTACTTAACTAATTTGTTTTGTCTATATTTCTATGTGTACATAAGCATAATTGATGGTAAAAGTTCAAATAAATCTAAAAGATATCTTTCAATTACAATAGAATAAAATTTCTAGATGCTGAAGAGAAAAGTAGTTTACTACAGAATTTTCTCTGGCTTAATTATATAAAAGCAGTAGTGTACATCAACTTGATATCTTAGATATAACAAAACATGAGACTAATAATGATGAACACCTACAAATATCGCTTTTTGTTTTAGTGAAAAAACGTTGCATCATAGCTCTTTACAGTCTTCAGTTGTGCATCATTATGAGATATCCGCTTTTTATTACATAAATTAACTCTTCTTTTCCATTATGGCAAAATATACGTAACATGAAATTAACCATATTAACAATTTTTAAGTCTACAGTCTAGTGACATTAGGTACATTTATATTGCTGCGCAACATTCATCATGATGTCTAGAATATTTTCATCATTCTAAACTTAAACACTGTATCCAATAACTAATAACTCCCTTCCTTAACCTTTGACAACCACTATTCTACTTTGTTTCTATAAATTTGATTATTCTAGATATTTCATATAAGCGTAATCATACAATATTTGTCCTGTTGTGTTTAGCTTATTTCACTTAACGCACTGCCTTCAAAGTTCATCTATACTGCAGCATGTGTCAGAATTTTCCCTCTTTTTAAAGACTGAATAATAGTCCATTGTGCATATACACCAACTTTGTTTCTCCATGCATCCATTAAAGGTGGGTCATTCCCACCTTTAGGATATTGTGAATAATGCTACTATGAACATTAGCATATAAATTTCTGTTCTAATCCCTGCTTTCAATTTTTGAGGGTATGTAACATCAAGCGGAAATGTTGTATCGTGTGGCAATATATGTTTCTATTTTTTGAGGAATCTGTAACATTGTATAAGCACTTTTTAAAGAGGGGTTTCTAGTTCACTTCTACAACAAGAATTTCACTCCAACATCAAACTCTTTCTTGTTTAAAATATATCATTATCCATCATAATCCCCTACAAAATTAATATAAATTAAAATGGAACTTTTCTATTATCACGAATGTTAACATTTCTTCTAGACTGAGCTGTCATTCAGCAGTAGTATACAGCTGATTAAAACAAAGGTATTATGTATTCTATAAATATCAAACAAGAAAATGAATATGATCTCTAACTGAGAAGGTAGGATTTTGTTCCTACTTTTTCCCACTGGCTCATATACCTTTGAATAAATATTATATTACCTAGATAGACTGATTTATCGATGATATTTAGATGCTATGTAATGGATAGGGATAGACAGATGATTGATAGATAGATAGATAGATAGATAGATAGATAGATAGATAGACAGACAATAATGAGATAGAATTGCAGGGAAATTTCACTCACAATAATGGAGACTTCACCCATTATCTTTTACAAAAAGTACTGTGGAGTCCAACAAACCCTTAACATAAAATCCCACCTTACATCCTCACTGTATTAATTAATACCATTGGTGCCTCAGTCTCCCCCTGGGGTCCTTGACACACTTTAGTATTACCTTCATCAAGTTCATCATAGCAGTCATAGCCCAGTTCCAGTTCTCCCCACTCCACTTACAAAGGTTCTGACTTCCCTAACAGCTAACCAGAGAGGCTGAAAAATGTGGGATGTTAATGTTCCATGAGGCAAACTTTGACAGATAGACTTGGAAGTTCATATATCCTTTGCCCATCTCTTCCTTCTGAGAAACAGCAGGCCCACACAGTCTCTCCAAAAATGTAGAACTATCCCAAGTAACTGGACAACCAATGGGGTTTCTTGTAAGATTGATTAATGGAATAGTGTGGTATCCTATATTAATTCTCTTTCTGCTGCTTTACTTCCTTTGGTTCCTAACTCTGACGGACCTGGAATTTACTCAGCCACCCTCCCAAATTAAATATTAGAACCTAATATTGGCTTTTGACTTTGTCTTCTTAAAAATTTAAGCTAAATAGGCGAAAGAAAATATGAAGAGTTTTCTTACAGCAATTTTACTTAGTATTTAAAGCTCTTTGCTGGATGCTGACCAAAAATAACAGTGATTTATCATCCAAATTGTTTTTAATGTCTATCAGCAAACATTAAAAATAGACTTTCCTTAAATATTTTTGAAAGCAAAGAATTAAATACCAACTTAACAAAACTTATGTATCCACTTTCCCAATATCTATATCAATATTTCAAATTGTTCCTTTGGTGACATTAAAGCTTAAACACCCAAGAGAAATACAACAAGCAATACATCATAATACTATGTGAATGAGTGAGAGAGTTTACTTTTTCTGTAATTTGAGAGAAAGCTCTCAGCTCTGGAAAATACAGGGGGAAATATAATTATTTCAATATCAATCCAAGTCATCAATTAAGCTGCTCTACTTTTCCATCTCTCAAAACACCTCCTAGGGAATCAGCTGGCTTTGTCATCGTACCTTGGATTTCCAAACTATTCTTATCCTTCTTAGTGCTGCCCTCACTGAGAGGCTGGCATGAAAACTTCTGTACTTCCTTTCATGGTCTAACCCAAAATTTCCTTCAATTACACACACACAAGGCCTTTCAATAACAGGTTCTAGGTTTTGAGAAGCTGTGGACTACTAGGAAAATTAAAATTTAGAAGAAAAAAACAAAACTATATCCTTTCCACAATCAGAAAAAAGACAAAATTTCAGAATTTTCCACAAATGCCATCATGGACACAATTGGCCCTGACTCAAGAATCAATTTCCTCTCTTCCTGCCTAAAACAAACTCAAATCCATTCTTCATTTTTCCAAAGCAAATCGCCATCCCCTGCTGCAATTATAAAATTCATTCTTCTACTCAAAAGAATAGCCATTTTTCAGTATCTCTCCTCTCTCTGAGGGATGACGGGAAATTCCAAAGAAAAGAAAACTAGCTTCAGCAATACCTCTTCACAAGCCTAAGTAAATTAATTGAGAATAAATAACATCATGAAAGGTTTCTGCTAAACAATCCAAGTTGACTTTGTTTCCTTATGTTTAACATCATTCAAGACCTCTCTGACAGTGAGATGTTTATAATCTTCCTAGTTCTTTTGATAGTCTGTGGGAGTGTTGAGTATTGGACCATGCATGCTAGGCATACACACACACACATGCATGCAAACAAAAATGCTCTTTAAAGAAAAAATACAGCTCCAGAAACAGAACAATCTAAAACTACATAAACACTAGCATATCCATTAAGATCAAGATCAGCTGAATATAACTGAAAGCTCAAAGAATTGGCTTTAGTAAAGTAGTGGTTTGTTTCTTTATCACAGGCAAGAAGTACATAGACAGGCAGTTCTTAATTTGTATGGTTAGGGCCCATGCTCTTCCTAATCTCTTCTCCACCTCTCCCAGGATTATGTCTTCATCCATATGGTAACAAGATAGTCACTTTCAGCCATCACATCCAAAATCCTTCCCATAAGACAGTGAAAGTCCTTCCTTTGATAGGAGACTCTGGAAATTCTTATATTACACTTGGATTGTCATTGGTCAAAATTTTCAATTTCCCTGCCCATAAAACAAAATCACGCTTTATATTATTACACCAATTATTATATCAATACCTGAGGTCTCTCATAAAAATAGAACCTATAAACTATGTTTTGCCAAAAATAGAACTGCTTTATCTGAAGGCCACTTTAGTTACATCTATGACTGACAGAAGCATTAAATTTATTTTTAAAATTTTGATCCACTTGAATTCTAATGCTAAACATCTTTCTCTCACTAATATTTATAATCTGAAAGGAGGCAGTATAAAATTTCTCTATGCTGGTTTACAAAGACAATCCTCAGTGCTCAGAGAGGAGGAAAGGGATAGAGTTCATGTTGGACTTCTCACATCTCATCATTTTCTTAATTTTACTCATCCTTAGACTGTACATGTCTACTGTCCACCCAAAGTAACCATTATCTACATAATCTCTCCCACTGATACATCACATAATAATAAAATGTGAAACTTTTCAGGTCTGAACAATCCATGGCAGGCATTTTTCAGAAAGCTCACTGAAGCACAATTTTCAGCTTTTTATTGTTGCATAGATCTGCACAGTAGCAAATCAGGTAATTCAGAAATAAAATTGATAAACTCTCTGTAGTCAAAATATGAGCTTTCAATGAATAAATACTGAGTTTCTGAGAATTCTGTGTCCAAAAATAAGTGAAATTTGTGTTAGCAAGGAAAGAGATGAGGTAACTGGTTGGTGATCAAAAGTTCCTTGAAAAAGATAAGAAAGCTTGGGAAGAATTAAACACAGACATTTCTCTTAAACAAAGATAACAAAGTATATGCCTTATTATTTAATGAAAATATTTAAATTAATTTAAAATATACCATATTGTATATATTTTTACTGTTATATGTAAATCAACTGATAAGACTGTATTTTTAATTCAATAGCTACATCCCTTATTTTTAAAAAAACAAGCAAATCTAATAGATTATCATTTGAAATAAAAATATCCATAAGTAAATTTTACTTATTGGTGGTTTTGATACTTAGTATTTATTTTCAGAAAAAATACTTTAAAAATAGGTAAGAAATTAGTAGAAAGTAATATTTAGACAAGAAATTAACATCAGAAAATCCAGACCACAAAACATACCAGTTTTTAAAAATAAGAGATTTTTATGCCACTCTCTCCTGCCATTGCTTTCATATAAAATCAAAATAATTATTACATGAAGGGAGGGGAGAGAGTGGGTATATTGAGTAAAAGAGATCAATTACATTGTGAAGGCTGGAATGGTGGTGGTAAACTTAATGTCTAATACACAGATATTAATTTACAATGATACACCCATTAAATCTATATGATGTTATGATGCAATGTTCCTTCAATAAAATTTAGAAAAAAAGAAAAGCCTATAATCCAAATGCTGTATATAACCTGTATTTCTTCAGGTTTAACAAACCTCAAAACACAAATCAGTTCATATAAATAGATAATGATAAAAGAACAGATGCTAGAAAAATAGACTCTCTAGTTGACAAAACAGAACAGAGTATCCAGAAACAGACATATTCTGTCATCTGATTTATGACAAAGGTGACACTGCAGCTATGTGGGGAAAGGGTCATGCTTTCAATTGATGGTATTCGATCAATAGGATATTCATATGGAAAAAAAATATACCTTGACTCCCACCTCCACACCATGCATCCAAATCCAGTGCAACTAGATAGCAAATCAAAGTGTGAAAGGCAAGCAGTATACCTAAAGGAACAAATTCATGAACTGGGGATATACAAAGATATCTGAAAGAAGATGCAAAGCTGCTTGCCACAAAAGAAAATAATTGATAAATTGAACTATTCTGAAGGGAAGAATTCATTATTTTCTGTTTTATCTTTATTGGATCCCATATGAAAAACTCTTAAGGACACACACTGTGGTCTTCATAGACCAAAATAAAATGAAAGGAAATCCTAGAAAGGGAGAACATATTCACAACGCACACTCAACGATGGATTCATAATAAGAATATATAAAGCATTCTTACACGGTAATAATTAAAAGACATAGAACAGGACAATGGGAGAAGTCTTGAATATACTTTTCACGAAAGAAGATATGCAAATAACTAATAAACATATGAAAATGTACATGGTAACAAAAATAAAACCATCTACAGCATGATACCATTATATGTCCACCGAAACAGCTAAAATGAAAAAGACAGGAAATGCCAGGTACTAACAGGAATCGGAAGCAATAATAACTCTCATACAGACTCTGCTGATACAAAAGAAAATTGATTCGACCACTTTGAAAAAACTGGTCAACAATTCCTGCTAGAGGTGAGCCTACTCTATGACACAGTGATTGCATTCCTAGGTAATTACCCAATAGAAATGTATAAATGTTTCTCTAAAGACATGTACTAAAATATTTGTAGCAGTACTATCATCAATAATCAACACTGATGCCCAAATGTCCACCAATAGTACAATGAAAAAAATTTTTAAGTGAACAAGTATGATACAGTAATAGGAATGAACCAACACTAGTGACATAAATGAATCTTGCAGTGTTGATTAAAAGAAGTCTGAAATAAAAAATAATACTGTATAATTCAATTTCTATAAAGCAAAAAAACAAACGCAGTTAAAATGCTACAACTAGAAATCCTGAGAGTAAAATTTCATTTGGTAGGGATAGTAACTCTAAAAAGATATGGGGTGTGGGGTTTAGGGTGGGGTGGGCATCTGGAATGCTGGTAAATATCAGTTTGTTCATCTGGGTAGGTTACATATATGTTCAGTCTATCATTCTGTACAATTAATACACTTTTCTGCATGCATATGCTATACTAATAAAGAGGTTTTCTGCTCAGCAAGTTATGAACATAGACTTACAAGTTGTGTGATTTTTGAGAAAAAACTTAATCTTAAGATTTTCTGCTGGTAAATGAAAATAAAAGCAATATCTACTACATAGAACTCTAAAGAAGATTAAAATTCCACCATAATGTAATAAATTAAATCCCAAAATTCAACTGGAATAAATATGAATCATGAACTTTTAATCAAATGACAGGTCAACTGACAGGTAACTCACCAACAGGGATTTCTAGGAGTCCAGTTATGAAGGTCAAATCCATCTCCATTCTGACTGTACTTTGTCATCACTCTATGGCAATTCTGGTTAGACGTTTACTAGAGATAATACTGGACTCTCTGAATAACCAAAATTTTCAAGACAAATAGTAAATATTTTGCTGTCCCCTGAGAAACTGGGTTGGAAAAGTACTAGAGTCTCTACCTTCCTTCATCCTGAACCAGGATTCATTTTCAATTCCTACTTTAGCATAATCCACTCTTCCATCCCACTTCCCCACTCCGTGAGGAAGAGGAAAACTTTAACCCACCCATGTTTGAAAACATGAGCTGGGAAGGGAACAGGAGAGAAACATCAACTGCCTGGTATCTGAATTTGCATATTGGAGGATGGGAAGTTTAATTAAACACATAAATCACACGAATAACAAGTACTCAATAAATAATAGCTAATTTCCTCTTCCTGGCTGGTGACCAAATCACTTTGCAAGACTTCCAAGCCTCTTTAATATTTTTCCCACCTATTTTCTGCAGTCATCAGAGCAATTTGGAATTTTCTTCCATGTACCAGATTCCACTATTTCCTGAGATGCAGGGCTAATAAACACAGAGAACCTTTTATTATTTTTATTTTTTATTAGTTTTATATTTCATTGCTTTACATTACTACATTTATTCTAGGATATTGAAATTGCACCTCAGTCAGTGTGTATTTCACACCACATTCACCATCAGAGTTCTTGTGCCCTTTCCTCTGACTTTGTTCCCTTCAAACTCCCACCACACTTGTAGACAGTCTTAGGTCCTGTGGATTGTGTTAAGATTTGTCTGTTCCTTTGCTTTGTTTCTTTAAATTCCACATATGAGCACAACCATCTTGTAATTCTTTTTTTATTTCTGGATTATTTCACTTAACATGATCATATCCAGTTCAAACAAATTGCTGCAAAGGGCATAATTTCATCTTTCTTAATAGCTGCATAGAATTCCACTGAATATACTTCCCTTTATTCAGTCATCTGTTGATGGGTATTTAGATTGCTTCCATGTCTTGATTATTGTGAATTATGTTGCTATGAACATTGGGACACAGATTTGTTTTTTGATTAGTGTTTTTTACATTCTCTGGATATATGCACAGAAGTGGGATTGCTGGATAGAATAATACATCCATGTTTATTTGTTGAGGAATCTACATACTGTTTTCCAAGGAAGTTTCATTAATTTAAATTCCCACCAACAATGTAGGAAAGCTCTTTTTTGTCCACATCCTCTCTGACGTTCATTGTTTCCAGACATTTTCTTAAGGTTATTCTTACTGGTGTGAGGGGGAAGCTTATTGTGGTATTAATTTGCATGTTCTCTGATGGTGAGTAATGTGGGGCATCTTTTCATGCGTTTGTAAGTCATCTGTGTCTGTCTTCTCAGAAAGGTGATTATTCAACTCCTGCACATTTTTTAAGTGGGTCATTTCTGTTTTCATGGTTGAGGTGTATGAGCTCTAAATATTTTAGAGATAAAGCTCTTGTCTGATGTATGTTGTGTGACTATCTCTTCCCATTTAAGGGGTCATTTTAATATTTTAGTGGTGTTTTCCTTGCTGTACAGAAAGGTTTTTTCATTTGATGTGGTCCCAATTGTTTAGTTTTACTTTACATTCTTTTGTCGTAGGTATCTGTTCCCCACAGACATCTTTGAGATTGATGTTATAGAACATTTTTCCTTTATTATCTTCTATATATATTATGATATCTGGTCTTATAGTCATATCTTTGATACATTTTGAGTTAATTTTTGTTTATGGTTCTAATGAGTAATCTAGTTTCATATTTTACAGTTTCTGTCCAATTTTCTCAGCACCATTTCTTGAATAGATTTTCCTTTCTCCATTGTATGTTCTTGGCTCCTTTGTCATAGGTTAACTGTCTGTGCAAGTGTGACTTCATTTCCAGGATCTCAATTTTATTCCACTATTTGTCTGTCTGATTTTGTTCTAATGCCATACTGTTTTCATGATGATTGCTCTGTAGTGTAGTTTGAAGTCAGTGCACGTGATGCTGCCAATGTTCTTTTTTTCTAAGGATAGTTTAGGTTATTCAAGACCCTTGTGGTTCCATATAAACTTCAGTATTTTTTTATTCTATTTCATTGGAAAATGTGCCTGGAATTTTCATAGGAATTGCATCAAATCTGTATATTGCTTTGGGTAAGATATCCATTTTAATTATGTTAACTATCATTCCAGAAGTAAAGAATATTCTTTCATCTCTTCATGTCTTTTGTTGTTGTTGTTGTTGTTGTTGTTGTTGTTAATGTCTTATATTTATCAATGTAGAGTTCTTTTACCTCCTGTTACATTTATTCCCAGGTAGTCTATCTTCCTTGTTATTACAAAGAGGATTTCTTTCTTAAATTCTATTTCTTCTATCTCATTGTTTGCATAAGAATGCTACTATTTTTTGTATGTTAATTTTATATATTACCACTTTGCTATATTCATTTATTGTCTCTAGTAGGGTTTTTCCTTGTTGTTGTTTTTGGTGGAGTCTTCAGGATTTTCTAATTATATCATGCAAAATGGTGGTAGTTTTATTTTTTTTCTATTTGGTTTCCTTTAATGTCATTTTCTTGCTTTATTTCTCTGGACCAGACTTCAAAAACTATGCTAAATCTTCATAGTAAAAGTGGTCATCTTTGTCTTGTTCCAGATCTTAAGAGAAAGACTTTCAATTTGCCCCATTAGTATGATGTTGGCTGTGGGTTTGTCATATAATACTTTTATTATGTTGAAGTATGTGCCTTCTTCTCCCATTTTGGCAGGGATTTTCATCATCGATGGGTATTGAATCTTGTCTAATGTTTTTTATGTACCTAAAGATATTATTGTATGATTTTCTTAATGTTCCCTTTGTTGATATGGTGCTTGTTGCTTTGCACCTACCAAGGTGCAGGGACAGAGGTCATAGACAGCCTGCCTTAGTCAAACACTGAGAATCTTAAAGTTTCAAAGAATCACTGTCCTCTGGAGTCCTCTAAATGCTTCATCCAGGTTGTCTTCCATGTCTAAGAGAGAACAACGCCTTTCTCTCCCTGCTGGATTTGAGAAGAGAACCAAAAGAACCCTACTTTACATAGCAATGCCTAATAGAGTTTGGAGAAAAACAACTTTAAAGTCTTTGAGTATTTGGGGTACATTTTATTTATTATCTTTCTTATTTCACGTATGAAACAACTCTGTAGTACAAGAGGCCATGGGATGGATCACCATTCTATATTGGCTTCAGCCCCAGCTCTCAGATGACTGACATCTTGTTTTGCTGTTCAGTCAATTTCTTTAGGATAATCTCATTCCCTATTACGACACTCCTTGTAAACTTGCCACCCCAATCTATGAGACACATCTAGATATGCCTGATCCCAAAGAATGAATACATGTGTTTTCGAGGATGAATACTCTTAAAACATTTCATTATATACTGTTGGATTTATAAAATTCAAGGTTTCAAAAATATTTCATGCAGTTCTAAAGATGGGTTTCTAAGCCTGGTGGTCAAATGGGATAAAAACTTTGGGATCCAAAATATGCTGCTGTACTCAACACTCTTAAACCAATGGATATCAATCTCTCTTTCCACACTACAATTCCACCCTGTCTCTCCCATTCCAGAAAACATGTTAGAGTGTGGGAAAAAATTATAAATGATAGTTAATTATAGCTTTTGTAGTGTCCTAATCTAAAGTAACAATGTTTTCACAAGTTTTGTTTCCTCATTATTAAGTAAACCTTACTACCCACTGCACCACCAGCTGTTTTGATCATTGGGTTTGTCACACACCTTGACAGTGAGACTTACTACCTGACAAGACTCAACTCATCAAGATGCATGAGCTTACAAAAGAAAAATATTCAAATCAAATTAAGTTGAGAAAAAAAGGCATTTGTTGAAAGTATATGGGGGATCTCAAATGAATACAGGAGGGGTGAGGTAACTCCGGGCCTCAGAGAAAAGTTGAATTTTGTCTGACTGTCATTACCTTTGTCTTTCATATCTGCTGGATATGAAACTGCTTTCCTCCACCTTAAAGAGAATGTGGCCACCTGAGTGGCAGTATTTATAACAGCCATAGAGGGGTGTCTCTTCCCTTGGTTGCCACATGGAAGTCCATGGAGGAACATTGACTGGCAACTCTTCTTTGACTTACCTACCTACCTCCAAAACCAACCAGCGAGGACCATGAGGCCTGGGTGTCAGGACACAGGCCTCCTGGGAAACCAGGGCAAATTCAGAGAAGGGAAAAGTGTTGATATCTATTTCAAAGACATATTTCTGTCTGGATGCAACATAATTTCTATTCTGATTGTGACATTTACAGAATGTAGGGGGTAAAGCTAACAGAATAAGTCACAAAAGAAGCCAAAATCAGAACCTAAGAAGTAGAGGCCATTATGTGATTTACAGTCAAAATAGCCAGACATTAGGCTTAAATCAGAGTTGGATTGAATATCACAGCAGTCTGAAAGTGAGTGAAAGGAAGTTGTTTGTGACCGTCTGATGGCTCCCCATGATAAGGCACTGATCCCCATCTTTAATAATAACAAATAATAGGCACACTGCACAACTCGCTTCTACTTCTAATATTATGGGTAAAATTGTGCAGGCCGAATCAAATGCAATTACTGCTTAAGGCAGAATGGATGAAAACCCACAACTACCACACATTAAAAAGATTCAGTGGGTGAAAGACCTAAAGGAGAAAGATGTAATAATGTTTTTTTTATGATTATTACTTCCATTGTTTGTTATTATTTGGGTTTGGGTTATTATAATTATTATTATGATAATTGCTTTTTTATTGATACTTCTCCTTACGTTTATCTTGAGACGGAAACAATAACTGCCCAGCTCTCCCTGTAAAAGTGCCAAGGGAGTAGTTGGAAGTAATGATGAAAAAGTCTTTTTCTTTTAGATTAGTCCTGCTATAAAAGGGGTGGTTACTCCTTCTATAAAGGTAACTTATTCTGCATAAAATGAAGTCATATATTTTTTTCTAAAGCTGTTCATTCGAAACTGGATGCCACTTCTTACTTATGAAATGGCATAGTTGAGTGATTATCGATCACATCTTTCGAACTTCTCTTTCTCATATAACATGCAGAGTTAATAAAGAGGTCTGGCCCGATCTCTGTGTCTGGGTCTCATTTCCCAATGTTTCAGTGCTCCATTGACTCCAGTGATTAAAGAGTTCACCTAGCTGGGTGGGCTTCACGGGATCAGTGTTTTGCAGGAGGAGATGAACAGGGATTAATTGGTCTTCTGTCCCTGAGTAATACTATTTGATGGAAATTTAATCGAAACTAGTAGATTTCACTATCACCCAAGAAACCATAGAGAACTTGACATTTCAATTTGTTTCTGAATCATTCACATAGGAAAAAATCCAGGAATATACATACGCTAATAGGTTTTCTGACAGAGCAATGAGGAGGATAGAAGAAAAGAAATAACTACATGCATCATTCATCCATAGGATACTCAGCAAGAAATGAGTTGAACTGTGTATAGAGATTTCTTTTCAGGTGCATTTACGATCTGGAAATAAATGAGTGTATTATTCTGGGGATTCTTCCACGGAGAATTTAAATTTAAAGTAATGCGGATTTGTGAGATTTAGGGGACTCCAGGAAGTTCCTTGATTGACCCTAAACCATGGCCTCAGCTAGCAACCGGCACTGGGTCATGACAGCGGATGAAGCTTGTGCTCAGCGACCCAATGTAGTTCTCCCGTTTCCTCCTCATCTCGTACATGTCTTCTGTAGCACTTTTCTCCTCCTTAGTTTCAAGGGCATCTCTATGTTGGCCCATTCTCTCTAGTCACAGCAGGAAGCAGCCTTCGCAACCCTCTCTCTTCAATGCAGTAATATCTGAATGTGTTCCTTTCGAGTACTGGCACTCAGAATTATCAAGAATGACCTAATTCTAGATTTGTCTGTTTCATATCAAGTCCTACCAGATACTGCTCCCACAAACATGGGTGCCATAGAGTGCACTTATAGGAAATTATAGATGATAAACTGAATAAAGACATATTTTCCCTAATCTACCTCCCAGAGCACATAGATAAACTCTCCTTAAGTCACCTGGAAATAGACTGTTCAGAAAAAAACTGCTTTAAGATTCTTGTTAAAGTGCAAGAGTTAAGTAAATTCATTTATGTGAGTACTTTATTTTAAAAATGAATGTACACACTACATGCCAAGAAAAAATGATTTACATAAGGAGAGCTTTGTCAAATAGACATACAAACATCCATACTTAAACTCAAAAAGATGAAAAATAGAAAATCAGATCTCATTCATTTAAGATGTCTCCATCATGGAAACTAATAAACCATTGATGCCATCTTTGGCCTCTGAGGTCTTTACACCTGGGACAGCTTACATGGGTTGTAATTAATCATCATAGATCATTTGCTACCTAACAGATGAGACCTCTGCAACCTCATTGCTTCCCCAAATTTGTTCATCTGTGGACATTTGCCCTTCAGATTAGTGCATAATTCAGTGAAACTATATCTCAAGTAATTTTTCTTTCAGTTTTGCCTTTGTTTGAGTTCATTATTAGCCAGATGTGGTAGACTAAATAATATTCACCAACCTCAAGGTATTCACATTCTAATCCCCAAATACAGTGAATGTGTTCCCTGATAAGGCAAAACAATTTTGCAGATATATAAGTAAATTAGGGATTTTGAGATGTAAATATTTGCCAGTATTATCCAGGTGAACCCAATGATGGAATCACAAAACCTTTATAACCAAGGGAGTTACTACCACAAAAAGGAGAAGGACTTGTGATAATGGCAGCAGAGATGGGAGTAGTGCACTTAGAAGATGGAGGAAAGGGCAATACAAAGAATATAGGTGGTGACTAGAAGCTGAAAGAGGCAAGGAAATTAATTCTTCTCTGAAATTTCTAGACTAAGCTAGTTCTGCCAATATCTTTACTTTAGCCCAGTGAAACTTATCATAGATCTCTGATCTCAAGAACTGGAAGCTGGTAAATGTGTTGTTTCAAGCCATTCAATTTGTGGCAACCTCTTACAATAGCAAGAAGAAATTAATATGCCAAGCATGAATATTTTATTATTATGTAAATGTACAAATGTCCTTAAAATTAGGTGACTATTTTTAACCTCCAGTGATTTATGATCTTTTGGAAGCTTATAAATAATACTGGCATTCAGGATAAAAATGAAAACAACCCACCTCATAGTCATATGCGTAGTGATCAAAAGGTATTTAGTGCAAGGCATTGTTCTGTAAGAGATACTCAAAGAAGGTACACTATCTTTGAAGAATTTTTTTTAATTGTTGGAAAGTAAGGTATTTATGAAATTAAATAAACTTGATCATTGTATCTGAAGCACTTGTGAATATCTAAAACATTTTTGGCACACAGTAGGTTCTGTTAATTTTCTATTGAGATACATAAATTAAGCTCATGGGATGTAAAACAACAGTGCCGGAGCTGTCATGAATGAGCCTGTGGTAAATTGTGAAATTGTCATTTAATTAACAGTCAAGGAAGAGAGAGAGAAAAAGGGGGCAAGGAAGGGGAGAGAGAGGTGGGGAGAGGGAAGAGGAAATGGGGAGAGGTCCACCAAGTGACTTTCCAAACACCTGGACTCTAAGGCCAGTGGGCGTCTCTGTGGAGTGATTGCAGGTGTGTCCAGGCTTGTCCCTTGGCATTACATGTTCAGGCCCTCAGTTTACCCATGGTTCAATAGTTTCTGGAAGGATCATCAAGGCTAAATATTGTATTAATATAATATAAAAATTTTATACAGAGATTATGCATCTGAGTCTGTAAATTTTACTTGATGCTGCTGAAAGGACTACAAGCTGAGAAATCTGATCACAAAGAAACCAAAGTTAAGACTGTTGAGTTCAGAGCTCAGATGATAACTATAAAGTTGCTAGACCTCGGGAACATGAGTAAAGCCAGGATCAGGGCAGGAAATATAAGTGAGTGATGACAAAATACTTACAAGAGATACAGCCACATAGACATGATAATGAAGGATGGAGGTACAGCAAGAGGCAACATCAACTCAGGTCCAGAATGAGACAGTGTGGTATCTGGTTACAGAGCCGGGTGTCATGAATGTGAGGGAGAAGAAAACAGAGTGGGTGCAAGGAGAGTTGGGGACTCAGGTCTAAGGAACCTCACATATGAGAAGATTGAAAGTAAGTGGCTTTAAAGTTTCCTTGTGAGTTGGTTGTGTTATAGTTATCTGTGGCCATAGCACAGTCCATAGGACTAACTATTTGAGTCAAAGTTAAACCAAGTCATTATAATAGTTAGCTTTTATCAAGAACTTACTGTGTGCTAAGCATTAACTATTCAAAAGAATACTATCCCATTCAGTCTCCCTAACAACACTAAGAGGTATGTGCCTATTATTGTCTCCATTTTAAAGAGGTGAATAGCACAGAGAGACTGAACAAATTGCCCCAAATTATGCAGAGAATAAATGTGTGTTCTCAAGTTAATTTTTTTCCTGGTCTATCAATATCATTATAATAATCCCCACACTATTCCCAGACCATATCAGATCATGATTATCATCAGGGCAAGTGATCTGACCCACTCAAATTATATGGAGACTGACAAATTTTCTACCTCCCTCATTGTCACTATCTTATCCTGAGTCATTACTTTGTCTCATATGGATTATTAGCATAGTCTTCTAATTAGTCTTCCTGCTTCCACACTTTTCCCTGTATAGTCTCTTTTCAACATAGCAGCTGTAACAATGCTTTTTAAAACACAGTTCACAAAAGAATATAGTCAAATGAATGATGTGTATATGAAGGGCTGCTCAACATGACTACTCGTCAGCAGAATGCAAAATAAAACAATGCAATGTCATTGCAACTCCACAACATCTAAAATGACAAAGTAGAGAACACCAAATATTGCCAACCACACGGAGAAGTAGCAACGTTCATACTGGTGAATATAATCCCCACCAAGCAACTATTTGGCAATATTTGTTAAAGATAAACATACCCTATGACCCAGTAACCCCACTGGTAGATATCTAAGCAAAATGTATACGTACCTTCACCTAAAGGGGTATATAAAAGCGTTCAGTGCAGCACTATTTATCATAGCAGGAGCCAGAAAAAGACTATATGTATCTAATAGAATATATTTTTTAAAATACATGTAATTTTATAATCCAGCATCATCACATAATCAAATAGCATGCAGCAACGAGAATAGACAAACCACAACTGCATGAGTCTGACAATGTTAAATGAAAGGAAACAGACACAAAATAGAACATAGTATTTGATTCCAAAACTAATTTTTTTAATGTGAGAAATCAGAGGTGAAATTACCCTTCTGTAGGAGGAAAGGTTAACGACTAGAAAGAGGAGTTTCTGGGGTGCTGGTATTGCTGTTTCCTGTGTCTGATGCTAGATATACAACGTTTTCACTTTGAAAGAACTCATTGAATTATATACTGATAAACATTCACATATGTAGAATAGATTCTATTTTACATACATATATATGTATATAATGTATGTCATATTACCGTTATTAAATAAGAAGCTTGCAAAAACTGTCATCTCATCTAACTTCTCTGTTCAAAATTTCCTAACGATCCCACATCAAATTCAAGAGTAAAAACCAAGTTCCTGCTAAGACTTCAAGGCCTTGCCTGATAACCATTTTCCCTGTCTAATCTGACCTTCAATGATTTTCCTTTGCTCACTCCTTGGTAACTGTATTTGTCCTCTTGTTGTTGGTGCCTCAGGGCTTTGTACTTTCTGTTCTGTTCTTTTCTGTTCTCCCCCAGGGCTGCATAGCTTGCTTCACCAATCTCCTTTAGGTCTTTATGCAGATATTCTATTTACCATATAAAACTTTCCTTCATCTAAAATAACAACCTATCCCTCCCAAGACTTGCTCATTTTTTTCTGTTTTATTTTACCTTATAGAATTCACCTTTAATATGCCATGTTATTTATTTGTTTCATTTTTGTGCATGTCTCCTCTATGCTAAGATGCAAGAATATTTGTTTCTCTAGTATTTCTGCATCTTCAGCACTTGACACATTATAAAAGCTTAAAAACTATTTGTTAAATACATGACCATAACTCTTATACTTTTATTACAATCTTAATCATGGGTACACTTCTCTAATAGAATGGGAATAAGAACTAAGCAGTGTGTCCATTTCCTAGGATTATCATAACAAATTACCACAAATTTCTTACATAGTTCTGAAAGCCAGAAGCATGAAATCAAGATGTCAGCAGACCTACACTCCCTCCATGGGTTCCAGGCAAGAATCCTTCCTTACCTAGTCTGGTTTCTGGTGGCTCCAAATGCCATGTTACAAGCCTTGTTGTCAGTGACAGGAGGTCAGTTGGATAAAATACCTAGATCTTGAGGCCAGTAAGGAATCCAGGCTCAATGTATCTAGATCCCACATCGCATCTGTGGAAAAGAAGAATTATAGCATAATTCACACTAATACAAAAGTCTAGGGTAAACTATAGAAGTAATATCTCAAAGTCAGAGTCTAAGAAAGGATAAGACTGCATATAAAACTACAAGGCAAACTCATAAATATAACTGGCTTCTTGGATAAGAGACAAAACAGGAAATAATTTCATGTGTATTACTATAATGAGCTGAATTTATGGTGCTGTGTAAGCATATAAACTTAATGGGGATAGATTAATAAAAAATCATGATTTAGAATTACAATAATTTCTGTGGTTATGTGGTTGCTTCCGATTATTGATTATATTGAATGTATAGTTTTACAGTTTAGATAAGGTTCATAATTTTTTTCTAGGATTTTCTCACTCATCAGGGAGAAAGCCTAAAGAAGAAACATCACCGTTTGATGCTTTGACTATGGTTGTGACTTATGGCTACTTGATGACTTTTCAAAATCCCTGTCTTCTATGCTTGAAGACAGAAACTTTTTTCACTCTTACCGGAAGATAACCTAATATCAGTTCTGACAAAAAAAAAAAAAATAAGCACAAGCCCTACCCTTCTAAGATCCAGTCTGACAAAAACAGGTTTATGTATGATCTCAAAATGCAAGTCAGAAATGGTGACCCAATATTTGCCACAAAATTTAAACCTTAGAGTTGTCTTACTTCTGTATAAAGAATGTTCTTAGCTTTAATAAAACTATGCAGTGAGATATGAGAGTCTAACTATAAATCTGATAGTAAGGAATGATCAATCATTATCTAAGGTACAAAATAACCAAGGCCAGAGTCTCAGGCCTAACTGAAATCTAAAAAGTTTATATTCCTTGATAAAAATCTTAATAACAATTACATTGTACCACTGCTTCTAAAAAGGTGAATATATACCCAATGAAGATAATTTGCCTTCAGAATGTTTGACCTTCTTTGAATGATAAACTCTATTTCTGCTCACTTTATTAATCCCTCACACATGCTTTAGTCTGCTTTGAGAGAATGCAATTTGTTCCATTTTAAAAGTGAAAGATTTAACTTCCACAATTAAAATGTCTATCCTTCACTTTGTCAAGAAAAAGAGAGTGCAAAAGAGGTGACATTTCATCCAAAGTGTACCGGTTTATTGCTTGAATAATCTCAAAGCCAGTTCCTTGGATTACTATCATATATGAGGGACAGATGGGCTCTACTCACCCTAAATCGATTCCAGATCACCATTAACACTTAATAATGTCTTGCTGAGAAATCTGCTAAGGATTGCATTCAATAGTTGCAACTTTTAACAGTCTTTTTCAATCTTTGCCTCTATGCTCCTGAGTTAGAATATTTCATATTTATCTTTTTTTTTTTTATATTGCTTTGAACTAAGGCCCTAAAACAATAGAAGCCATGATTCCTACCTTCCAGAATGAGCTCCTAACTCCCCTCTGAGATATACAAAGGGAGTGGTCAAAAGATGTTTGATACTTGACTAACCAACTCCATCCAGTCTATAAATTTGAATTAAGGTTAAAAAAGAAACTGGAAATGTAAAGCTCTTTATATTGAACCACGCTTATTATATTATGCATATTGAAATGTTATTAATAGATAATCAAGAAGCATCTCCTAGCATAAAGAAAAACAAACAGACAAAAAAGAACAAAGATGAATGAATAACACTCAATTTCAGTGGAAGCAGCTATGAAGCAGGATTTAAAAAAACACTTCAATATGCTGAATATACTCAGACATTTGAAAACATTGTATATCTGTAAAACAAAAACAGGCCAAAATAACAAGCAGAATTAAATGTGAAACAAGAATTAAATGATAAAATAGAAAATGCAATAGAACTAGAAGAAAAAGTTAAGGAAATCATCTAGACTATATAAAAGAAGAAGAAAAAGAAGTAAAGAACAAGTGGAAGTAGTAATGAAGAAAATCAATCTAAGATAGCCAATATTTATGTTCTAGGAAAATAAAGAAAAAAAGAAATAGAAGTTGAGAACATTCACTAAAGCTAAATAAATGCTTCATCAGTCTACCAAATGCCAAAAACAATGAAAAGTAAGGAACCTTCACATAAACATATCCTCATTAAATTTCACAACACCAGAGACAGATATTAAAAGTTTCCAGAGATATAAATAGGCTATTCAGAAATAAATAAAAATTGTATTGACTTCAGAATTCTCTTTGACAATATATCATAAAGGCTAATAAAAGCTTCAAATCAATCTATTCAATATTTGAAAAAAGATACTCTTCACTCCAAAAGTCTAGAATTAAAGACTCAGTTTAAACTATTAATCTAACAGAAAACTAAATAAATATATTCAAGGATATGCTACAGGCTGAGATTGGAATAACCTCTTCAACATGCTTAAAGATAAAAACTATCAGACAATAATACTGCACTATGCAAAATTATCATTCAAATATGATGGAGAAATAATAGTCTTCAGTCATAGAGAAAAGTGAATGGAGTTTCCCTCACAAAACCTGCTTTCAAAGAAATTTTGAAAGGAGTACTACAATGGAAAAAATAAAAACAAAGAACACCCAAATCCTAAGAATTGTGACGACAAGTAAAATAGAATCAAAAACAAAGTAAGGACCATCAAAAGTATACTAAACAAAAGTATACTAAAACGGGAGAAAAACAGAGACGATATAAATTTAGCTCAGAAAAGACTCTAATAGATCAGTGAAGCTAGAGACAATACACAAGGTAATCACAAAACCTAATGTTACAAACACGCATAAATGGAAGACAAAAAAAAAAAAAAACAGAAAAAAAACTATTCAAAGGCAAAGACAAAAAAAAAAAGGAAAAATAAGCAACAGAGAAATAAAAATAGCAAAAAGCAAAGGCTCAAGTGACAGAAATAAAGCTCCATATATTAATTATCAACCTAAATAGGAATGGACTGACCTCATCAATCAGAATACACAGAATTATTGGGTGAATAAAAAGGCAGGACCTATTGATAGTATGCCTATAAGAAGTTCATTTCATAGTTAAAGACAAACATAGGTTGAAAGTTAAGGGTCATGGAAAATTATGCAAAGTAACAGAAATAAAAAGAAATCAGAAACAGTAATGCTAATGTCAGACAAAGCAGTCCCCACCTAAAGGAGGTAACACAAGACAAAGGTGAATACTACATCATGGTCAAGGGGTTAGTTTATCAAGAACAAATAATTATCATTAATAAATATGTACCCAATGACAGACACTTAAATATACAAAACAAACATTAACAGACCTAAAGGGAGACAATGACAGCAGCATACTAACAGGAGAGATTTCAGCGCTTCTCTTACATCAATATGTAGATTAACCAGGAAGAAATCAATCAAGAAATAAAAGCCCAAAATGAAGTTAAAGATCATATGCATCTAGTAGAATTAAGCAACGTTTCCTAACCCAATAAAAAAGATTATACATTCTTCTCAATTGCACATGGGACATTCTCAAGGATAGAGCATATATTTGGATTTAAAAAAAAGTTTTAATAAATCTAACCAGATTGAAATTATAGACCAATTATTTTCTGACTACAAATGTGTACAACTAAAAATAAACCAGAAGAACAAAACTGGAAGAAACACAAAGATTTGAAGATTAAACAGCATGCTTCTGTACAAAACCTGGATTAATGAGGAAATTAAAAATATATGGAAGAAAATAAAAATGAAGAGATGATATATAAGAAAATGTTGGGTGTGGAAAAAACAATTCTAAAAGGAATTCTATAGCCAAACAAACATATACCAAAAACCAAAGTATGTCTCAAACAAAATATCTAAATACATACCTGGAGGAAATAGTAAAAGAAGAATGACTGAAACCAAAAATAATAAAAATCAGAAGAGAACTAAATGAAATAGAAAGTAAGACCATTAAAAAGGTCAATGAAACCAAGAGCTAGTTCTTTGAAAAAAATACACAGAACTGATGCACCTCTAGCCAGACTCAAAGGAAAAAAGGAAACTCTAATACAAAAAAATAAAGAAATAAAAAGGGAGGAAACCACTAAAGACACACCAGAAATACAAACGATACCTGGGAGATTACTAAAAAAACCTCTATGCCAACAAATTTTTTATCTTGAAGAAATGGACCGATTTCTAGAATCCTACAAACTTTTCAAAGCTGATCCATGAAGACACAGATAACTTGAATAGACCAATGACAAGCCTAAGACATTAATAAAAGAACTGGAAGAAGAAACAAATGGATGATAAGACTATACCCTACTTATGGAATGGAATATTTAGGACTAACTGTGTATAGTAACATGTCACCTGCAGATAGTGATAACTTTACTTCTTTCCAATTTTGATAAAATGGAGCAAGGAAAGTACCGTCAATAAATGGTGTTGAGAAAACTGAGCACCAATATATCAAAGAGTGTAACTAAACTACCTAACACTATACACAAGAATTCATTCAAAAAATTTTTAGCTACTGGAATATAAAATCTGAAGCCACAAATATAAGACACATAGAAGAAAACACTAGTTATACACTCCTTGCATCAGTCGTAGTTAGAATGTTTTTGGGGACTGCAATGGGAAGGGAAACAAAAGTGAAATAAACAAATGGAATTAGATCAAACTAAAAAGCTTCTGTACAGCAAGAAAAAATATCACCAAAATGAAAAATAAAATTCTACTTAATAGGATAGTTGCATAGATAGATAGATATAGATGATGGTATAGATGATATAGTATATAGATAGATGATAGAAATAGAAATATAGCTGACAAGAGATTATTATCTAAAATATATAAAGAGTGCATAAAACTCAACTACAAAAAACAAACAACCTGATTTTAAAATGGGCAGAGGATATGAACAGATTCTTCTCCAAAGACGTACGAATGACCAAGAGGTAAATGGAAAGGAAAGGGATTTATTATCTCTTATTATTAGGGAAATAACAGATCAAAACAACACTGAGATATCACTTCATACCTGTGGGAATGGCTTTTATACAAAAGATAAGAAACAGTAATATTAGGATACAGAGAAAGGAACCCTTGTATACTGTAGGTTGGAATATAAATTGGTGCATCCATTACTGAAAGCAATATGGAAGATTCCTCAGAAAATTAAAAACAGAAATTTCACATGGTCCAATTATCCCACTTCTATTTACCTGAAAAAATACAAAAGCACTAATTCAAAATATTTATTCAACACAGCATTATTTACAGTAGTCAAAAGCTGGATACATCCTAAGTGTCCATCAACAGAAAACTGGATAAAGAAAATGTGGGATAGATACACAATGGAATACTGTTCAGTTATTAAAAAAAAAAAAAGATGTAATCATGTCCTTTGCAATATGGATGGATCATAAGAGTATTAACCTAAGTGAAATAAGTCAGATAAAGAAAGACATTTTATGATATCATTCATATGTGATATAATGGAAACCAAGAAAAGCAAAGAAGTAAAAAAGTAAAAATAACATTTTAGACTACAAGAGCAAATCAGTGGCTACCAGAAAGGGAAAGGGAAATGAGTAAATCAAATAAAAGGGGATCAATTGTATGGTGAAGGAATTGAACTTTTAATAGTGAACTACTTAATGTACCATATAGATGTTGATTTATAATTATTCAAAACTGAAAGTTACATAATGCCATATTGCAATATTGCTGCAATAAAAGTATTTTTTAAATGAATTGATGAATGGCACTTATTCTACAGCAGTTGAGAATTACCTAAGATTTGTGAAAGAGATGAATAAAACCTGTTATCTCTTTGAAATTTCTTAAAATGGAGACTAGAGGCAAGGATCAAGTTAAGAGAAGTATTTCAATGTCATAACTAGGCTTCAATACGTAATATCGCTCTATATCAAGGAATCGGACGTAAATGGTGATGTGTCTGGACATGTGTATTATTAACCTAGGCTTATAACAGGTTCTAACATATTTAGGCAGGAGGCTGATTACAATTATGTTCAATGTAATTCTCTTTCGAATAACACTGTTGTGCCCCTAAGCCCCATCATCATTTCCACTGTGGCACATGTGTCGTTTGCAGCTTCTCGACCTTCAAAATGTTATTCTACTGTAACAAACTGCAAGCTTCTAAGAAAGGCCTTAAGGCACCTATTTAGGGACTGCTGTGTGCTAATAAGTGTTTTCTTTTTTTTTTAAATGACATGAAAGCTATGTCCTAGATGAATTGTGAGCTTATTTATAAAAAGTTCATTAATGAAGCTGTTCTAAGACTAAATGGATCCACATGTATAATATCAACTGGGCAAAAGCTCAGAAAACTTGTAACAACGTTGTGCTGATTTTAAGCAAGCAGTGAGAGATGACAATAGATTTCAGAATTAACCGTCTAACAACATTTTAATAATAATGTTGGCACTTAGAAGGGCGCTTCAGACTCTTGGCTAAGTTCTTCATACACATTATTTCATTTAGTCTTGACTCCAGGTCTCTGATGGAAGCATTAATCTCCATTCTTACAAAGTGAGAAACTGAGGCTAACCTGTGTTAAACAACTTGCTTTGGTTACACAATTCATAGGTGATAGAGCTGGATTTTCACTGGGTTTTTCGGACTCCGTCTTTGCTTTTAGCTGCTATTATGACATTATTTTGGCAGCTGTACTGCAAGAGTTTGCCCCACGTATGAGGCCAAATGTAAACTAATGATTTTCATCCCATTCATTGCTCCATTGAGGAAATGACTGGTGGCTTTGGATGCCTGGACTTCATTTCCCCTTTCTGACGGCATGCTGATTTTCCCATTGCTGAAGCCAAGAACGCCTGGATGGTCCCCCCTGAGTCTCCTCTCCGTCTGTGGGAAGTAATCAGCGAGGTTGAACTCAGCAGCTTCTCTCCTACATTCCCATGTTTCCAGAGGAAGCTGAACATCAAAGAAACCAGCAGCATTCAATTATTCTAGGCTCCAAGTGCAAAGATTACTGAACTGTCCCATTAAGGAGACCCAACATGAGCTGCCTGGGCCTGCACCTCTCAGGCCTGATTCTTAATTCTTTTTGTTAATCTTGGAAAAGCTCATATCTCCTAAAATATTCTATTTTTGCTTAAAATAACCAGAGCAACTTTATGTGATTTGCAGCCAAACAACTGTCTCGACTGGAGTGATCTCTGATTCCTAAGAACATTTCCCCTTAAATATTATCTTATGGAGGACAACATACAACATGAATATCATAAAGCAGACAAACTTAAACCAACACTCAAAACAGAGAGGAAGTTAAAGTTGTGAAAGTCCTGTTATGATTTCATCATCAGCTGTTCGTACTGCACAAACACTCCATTTAAACACTCAGGTAAAGATTATGTCTCTAGAGCATATTTTACACGACCTCCTTTCCTATGTGAAGTTCTACTGTGATATTGGCACTTTCTACCATGATTTCACCATGTCTTCAAGCTTTATTCTTGACACATTAATGTTGCCTTCCTTCTTTCCAGCATACATTGCAGAATGTTGCACCTCAGTGATCTCAGCTCTCTTCTCTCACCTATTCAGAGAGCCATGGGCCACAGGGAAAGAACAGTGATACAAACACTCTTGCACAGTTGAAAAGATATTCCCATCAGTGAGTGCCAAAATACCTGGGAACTAGCTTTCAGTTTCTGAATCAAAAATCTCAGAAAGAGGGTGGAAAGAGGAAAAGCATCTTTGCAATCCAAGATGCTGCTTCACTACAAGGCCAGCTGGAAGTCAAAATTTTGGGAAAGCCCCAGGGGAAACTCCCACCCACTCTGCCATTAACACACTTGTTCTGATCTATTGGTTCTCAGAGCAACCTTTCTAGTGCTGCCAGAGACAGACAGCCAGATCAGCAGCACCTATGTAAATAGTTAACTGCTTCCCAGTGGGGAGGATTCCATTGTACTCCTCTGAAGGGAAAATAATTTGAAGAGTTCCAACAAAATGGCAGATTCCACCAGCCTAGGATTACAGCTCAACTTCCTGTCTGTCTGGTACTTCCTGAAAGTCCACCTCCGGACCTCCAGGCTTCAGGGCCTCTATACTGCCCCCTGCTGGGACGCCACTTCTCCAGAGGCCTACAGAACTTTCACAGGGCAGTGTGCTCTGCTAAACCAGTTTCTCTCTTTCCCTTCTGTGGGCTCTGTTGAGACTACAAACTGCTTGCAAATGGGCCCACAAGTCAGCATCCTCTCCTAAATAAACACATCATTAATCTAACCGCACAGCACATGTTGTCACACTTCAGGGTGAGGCTGTCAAGCTCCCCTGACTGGTCAAATCCAGATTCTTTGGGAACTCCTAAGGGATCTGGTAGTTCCTGTGTTCTTCTTCAGGGGCCATAATCAATCTACAGGTCTCCCTCTACAGGTCTCTCTCTACTGCCCTACTCCCACCAAGATTTCAGTTTCCTCAGCTGTAAAATGAAATAAAAAGGAAGAACACCAAATTAGAAATAATTCCAACAACTATTTCATGACATTTGATTCTTAGAATGTTTTCATATTTCTAAACTAATTAACTTTTGTAAAGACTTATGCACCTGAAAGGTGGGGACCACGCATTTTGTTGTTCAATTTGCATAAAACTGATAACTGAATTAGCTGGCACTAAGACAGTTGTGGGGTGGGGTGAAGGGAAGCAAGGAGAATGTTGATTGTTTTCTGTTTTTTTTACTTTTGCGTTGGATTGATGATGAAGCAGTGAGTTTCTGCAGCTGATGTATTGTGTCTTTAGGCGATGCAGTAAGGTACCTGCTTATGGTTGCTGGGAGTTTTCTTTAAGGCTATCAATATAATGAAAAAAAGTCAAGTGGAAATGATTCTGGATAATGGTCAACCTGGAATATTGGACCCAATGAAGCAACAACAGAAAGATTCCATTTTCCTTTTGTCAATAGCAAATTATGTAACTACAGATGATCAAATAGCATTTATACCTAAAAAGAAAGAAAAAAAGACAAGTCACTTACTCTGACTCTTTCTTGATGTCTCACTTTTATCAGTTGCCCACACAGATCAGGACTGTGCTTTACAATTTTTTTTTTTTTTTTTTACCACTACCAATAAAGAAAAATTTACTTTATGTCTTTACCCAATATATTTTTCATTTATATTTCATTTATTTTCAATGACTCACCACATTGATTTATGACTATCCAAATCAGTTGCACCCTAAGTTTTGAAATCATTGGATCAGACAATGTGAGAACTTTATTAAATAATGTTAAAAATTCCATAATTATCCTTGCTTACTGTTAGTTTAGGTGACTTAATTGATTATCGTCCAGGGGAAGTTCAAGACTCCTACGCATTCAGCTCTACCCCACTTCTCTGCCAAAAGAGGATACTTCTCTGAATTAATACAAGGTATTGGGACTCACTCTCATGAATGCACTATTGAGTAGATGAGCACTAGAGAGTTAATGTAGAAGAACTTCTCCCTGGAAAGGCTTGAAGTACACCTCCTCACGCTTTGGAAAGGACACCCCCTTACCAGTGTCCTGCTGCTCCTCTCTCTGCTGTGGTGTATTTGGATAGTTCTCCCACACCCTGGAGTAGTAACATCCATTTAAGGTGAAAGAAGACAGAATTGTTTTTTTCAGTTCATGTGGACTTGACCAGAGTATTATTTCTTAATGTGGTGTTTTAAGTCTCTAGGAGTTCTCAGGATGCTATAAACTACTTTTCTCAAGCTGACAGAATTCTAGTTAGTACACAGGTCCTCGCTTCTGAGTTTTCTGCTTGTCTATCCCACTCCTCACCCCACTCTCAAGAGTCTGAATGCTTCTAGGAATAGCATTATTGATATGTAGCTCTATCAGCCTAAAAATTCATCTTGAGTTATACTCTGCATCATTTTTAGTGAAGATAATGGTTGTCTTTGATGTGCTTAAAAGTGAGAGAAAGACATATGAATAGGCATATTTTTTGCCTCCTAAAATCTGACATCTGTGAATTATTGATTTATGTGGTCAACTAACTATATAAAAATAAACGTCTATAGGTATTCCTCGTTTAGAAAATATAGCCATTAAATATTTGCTCAATGGCTAAAAATAATATGAATAAATATAAATAAATAGAGGTTCCAAATAGGTTTCTTACAGTCTCCACTTCTAGTGCCCCCACCTGAATGAAGCAGAGCAACTCAGGACCAGAGGATAACTGGCTATCCTGCCAGCTTCCATCAACTTCACAGTTCTCTAAATAACAGCAATAATTGCAAACATTTATCAAACACTAACAATGTACTGAGTCCAGCTCCAAACAGAATTAGATGCTGTGCCTCTCAGTAAAGTAAATCCTAAAAGCTACCAAAATATCATCAAATAATGACTTTCAATTTAATATCTCAAGACAAATATGTATATGATCACAAAGGTTAAGAGCTCTGCTCCCAATTACTAAAGAATGCCAGTACTCTCCATTTTTAATCATCTGTTTTATTGCTACTATATTGTCAGAGTCATCACCATGGTGCCTAACACATTTTTTATACAGTTAATACAGATCTTGATCAAGTGTGAGAAGTGTGCTCATTTCCACCCTTAATGCCAGGCCCCCTCCATGAATTGTCTCTGACAGTTGAGATGGGATGAATACTGTGTGGGATTAATGAGAAGCTACCATTCCCTGTGAAATCCTTTCAGTTATGGGCCCACTTGGACATTAATATGATCAAAGGATTTCAAAGAGGCCAGGATCACTATTTACATCGAAGTGAGAGTTGAGTCAAGGAACCCATCCAACAAAGAAGGGTTTTTAAAAATAAATGTAAAAGTCGATCCTCAAAATTTAAACAGAATGGCAAATCTTAAACAGATTCACATGCAACTTTGTTTGTTAGCTAAAGGATAAAGATTAAGAGATAAAAGAAAGATTCGCTCATCAACGTTCCTTGATTTTCTTAACAAAGCTCAAAAAACATTTTTGCTAGCAGTTCTTTGACAATGGATCTGCATGCCACACTCAAAACACAGCTTGATGATTTCCAATTGATAAAGCATATGCATGTATTGACTTCTGAATGTATTAAATCACTAAAGCAGATGATATTTCAATGCAAGTGCATGTGTGGGCTTTACGATAAAATTTCCAGTTATCAGTACTACACACAGAAATAAAATATCATCAACAAAACCATTTTTTGTTCTTCAAATAAAGACTTTTAGTGAAACAGATCATGCCTTATTTCTATCTTGACTTCTTGTTGCCTAATGGCTCTGTTTCTGCATTTAGCATTTTGAGAAAAGCCTCCTTTAATAGTGATTTCATTTCAACTAGAGCCCATATTTTTTTTGTTGGTGAAGCACTGAAAGTAAAGGAAGTCAATATTTTTAACACTGCAAGTGTTTGGGGTTGTTTTTTTTTTTTGTTTCTTTGTTTTACTTTTCTGGAGACAAAGTGTTAAATTTATCAAGCTCAAAGTGTTCCTATGATTTAAGAAAATCCTTATAATAAAATTCCTTCCTTTTTTCCTTCCTTCAGTGAATTTTTAGTAATTCAAATGTGAAACAAAGATCTTACTCTGGAATACGGGTGACAGATTCAGTGCTGCTAAGCTGATTGAGTTGGCCTCATGCTCAGTATCTTTATAGCAGGCTGCAGTGTTTAGTGGACACACACTCAGACCCTGGAGTTACACTACTTAGGTTCAAATTCTAATTCTTAGATTCACTAGCAAGGTCACCATTGCTTACTCTCTTTATTTCTCAGTTTTCTCATCTGTAAAATTGGACAGCAATCCTCCTCATAGGGCTACCTGAGGATTATATGAGCTGATGTATTAGAAATTTAGAACAGGCAGACTCTGGGGGAACAGTTGTTGGGTCAATCACCACCAAAGGAGCAAGCTATATACCCTGGGTTTGACTCCCAGGCTGGGGACAGCAATCAGTATGAGCGATTAAATGGAAATAAAAAATAGAGATGCTTCTTCCTCCTCTCTCTTCCTGCTGGCCTGCCTACATAATTGCCTTCATTCCTGCCTGTACCTTTCCTTTAAAAACACAAGAAAGAAATTTAGAATAGAACCTAGGAGGTGAGGATCTCTACAGGTGCACTAGCTTATGATTCTATTGGCCAAGTTTCATCTCACGTGTTATTTCCTTTTAGGGCAAAAGGGAAAAACAAGTTCAAGGGAGGAGAGATGAAGAGACACTGGCAACAGAGCAGTAGACTGGAACTTAGAAAAGAATCACAGATAGTAGCCCATAGACAGGGCTTCCACTCAAATGGCACCCATGTCTGTTATCTATTTTGATTTTCTTAAATATAGCAATTTTTTATTAATCAAAACTGTTCAGATAGGTACACCCTTGTGGCTCAGACAGCTGAGGTGGCTAAGGTGCAGAATAAATAAAGTCCAAGGATAGGGATTTGAGATCCAAGTCTAGGGATAAAAAAAAAAAATCAATTAAATATATTTAATTTTGTAGCTCCCCTCACCCATCATTAAGGGAAGAATAATATTTGAAAGAAACAAAGACCCAGAAGTGGACCATGGGATTAGGGGACAAGGAACAGCAGGAAAATTCTGAGAAGCATGAGTACATGCTCTGAGAATTTCCAGGACAGGTGCTTTAACGATCTTGGTAAAAGTCTTAATAAAAGGAAGGGGACTTGCATACTAAAAATTTAGATATAAAGTAGAAGCATGACCTTATTTCATGTCATGTACAGGTGCTTATCTTGACTGCCTTATCTTATTTCCCATAGACTCCTATGAACCTTCAAGTCTAAATATTGACTCCTCATTCCTATAACTTACTGCCTTCCTCACATCTAAAATCGAATGTCAAATTCAACCAATCTACCTATCCTCACCTGTAATTATGTAATGACACAAAGAAACAAGGTAGGAGGTATTCATTCCAAATGTGGAGGCAGCAACACATATTACTACACACCTGGGCTGTGGTGCTTCTGGCAAAAGTTTCCCCAACACCTGTTACAACATGAGACTGACAACGATCCTTCTTGTCCGGCCTCCCTGCATTCCTATCCTTGTCCAAAACCTGACTCTAGACTCCCTGTTAGTTCTGGATTCTTCCCAATGTGCTTCAAAAAAATTGACATGGAGCAAATTAAAAAACCATAGCACCAGCTACTGGGGAAAAAAAAAATGCATCTTAATACAAAGCAGCTGAATTCAAATTAAGGTAGGTGGGTATGATGAAAATAAAACCATAAAAAGTGATAGACATTTCAAATGCAAAGACTGAAATATACTTCCAACCAGCATCAGACTACAAGATATGACACTAAAATAATTATAACTCTCCAAAAACCAAACTTAAAAAACAGAAAAATAAACATAACAGATAGAGAATTTATATTAAATTCTATACTATATTAGTATCATGAAGAAACACAAAAAGATACAAGAAAACTCATAAATGTAATTCAAGGAGGATGGGAATAAAATTAACAAACATAAAGAAGGAATTGAAGCTACTAACTGGAAATTAGCAAAGATTCAGGATGTGATGAACTCTGTCAAAAAGATCAAGTGTGCTATGTATGGGAAGCAATGGAAACAGAATAGACCTATTGGAGGAATGCATCAGTGAGCTAGAATGTTGACCCCTTAGAAATGATTTAGGTAGAATGGGAGCAAGAAATAATATGTCAAAAATACAAAGAAAAAAATATGAGACATACATCATTCCAATAGGAAAGGAAACATAAGGACAATAGGTATTCAAGAAAGCAAACAGAAGTGAGCAGAGAGATTGTAAAAGAAATAATAGCTGATAACTCACCCAAACTTGAGGAAGGAACTGAATGTACAAGTCTATGGAGATAATAATCTTCTGGTTATCAAATGGATACAGACCTATAACAAGACATGGCAGAGGAAGCATGTAACATATAAAGGTAGTCCCATCAGGCTATCAGGAGATTTAGCAGCGAAATTCTACAAATCGGGAGAGAGAGAACAACGCACTCAAAAACTAAGATATAAGAACTTCTTCCTAGAATACTCTAAGCCTGTAGAATTATCATTCAAATACATAGGAGAAATAAAAGCTTTCCTTCCTTCTAAGTTAAAAAAAAAAAAAAGGAGGAAACAAAGCTCACCCCAAAAAATAATTAAATAACAACAGAGTGAGAAAGTTCTAACTATTTTAGAACAGGGTATTATACACTAATTCATAGAATAAAGGTTAATAAGAAAGAAACATAAAAAAGAAAAAAACACCCTTATTTTCTAATGTCTCAGTATAAAAAGGGATGATTCACGACAACAAAAATGCAAAAAAAAGTTAAAAGGAAAGAACCTATGTAATAAAATTTATAAAACATCAGCAGATTAAAAAGATTACTGGAGATATGAGAAATTCTATAAAAACCCCATGGTAATAAAAAAAAGACATAAATTATAAATAAAGGGGAAATAGAGAAAAACTGAACAAAATAAATTACAAACAATAAATTTGAAACACTAAAAATATACAGCAACTAGAAACAGAAGATAAAATGTCAATAGTAAGACCTGATTATTGATCAATAATCAATAATCAACCTACATATAAATGGAGTAAGGGTACGAATAAAAGTAAATTCTTTTGCAAATGTGATGGGAGTGTAAATTGGCACAACCATTATGTAAAAATAGTATCCAGATTCCTCAAAAAATTGAGAATGCAAAGTCCATATAAAAATACCAGTTGAAGAGGTATATGTGCTCCCATATTCATTACAGCATTATTTACACTATAAAAGAAATGGTAACAACCTAAGTGTCCATGGACTGATTAATGGATAAAGAACATGTGATACAGCTACACAATGCAATACAGATCTAAAAAAATCCTGCCATTTGCTAACACCTGAATGAAAGTAGAGAGGATGGTGCTAAGTAAAATAATTCTGAAAAATAAGGACAAATACTGAAATATCATACTCTTATTTAGAATATAAAGAAACAAAGCAAATAAACAGACAAAAAAAAAAAATCCATTGTCATTGACAACAGAACTGAGGTTACCAGAAGGAAAGGGGGTTGGAGACTGGAAGCATGCATTGTGAAGTTTGAATGGACAGTGGTTGAGGGCTGTGAGAAATTGGGTGGTATGAGTGCTGCATTATCATATATTTGATTAATAGCAAACCTGCACATCTAAACTTACTTTGTTTTGCAAATCAAAGCTACCTCAATCAAAAATACACTTAACCATAAAAAAGACACAGAGTGGCTGAAACAATAAAAAACAATACTGCTGTTTTTAAGAAAATCATAACAATTCTAAAGAAAAATACCCATAGTGAAAAGGTGAATTGAAGTGTATCAAGTGAATGGCAATGAAACACAGAAGTACCTATATTCATGTCTGATAAAATAGACTATTGGCACAGAAAATAATGAGAAAAAGTAGGACATTATATAATAACAAAGATACCACTCATCAAAAAGATGTAATAGTCATAAAATATATGCTTACAAAATAAGAGCACCAGAATGTTAAGACAAATACTAACAGACTTAAAGGAAGAAACTGACAGAAACACAGGAAGAGTAGAGGACTTTAACACTCCTCTTACATCAGTGAATGGATCATTCAGAAAGAAAAAAACAAGGAAACAAATCTTAAATGACACAGTAGACCAAATAGATATTATATGTATTTATCAACATATAGAAATACATATCTATATATATTCATTGTATAATATATAGATAGATATAGATATATGAAACA
This sequence comes from Solenodon paradoxus, assembly GCA_004363575.1. Lineage (NCBI taxonomy): Eukaryota > Metazoa > Chordata > Mammalia > Eulipotyphla > Solenodontidae > Solenodon > Solenodon paradoxus. The sequence continues at coordinate 202,324 of RJWH01001821.1, forward strand.
TTCCATATCTATATATATTTATTGTATAATACATAGATAGATATAGATATATGAAACATTCCATTCAAAACAAAGAATACAATTATTCTCAAATACAATTAGAGTATTTTTAGGATAGATTCGGTATCTTACATATCAGAAGACAAAACAAGTTTCAATGATTTTTAAGATTTCAGTCAGCACTGGTACCCCAAGTGCAACATGAGGGAGGCTGACTCTGAAAACCAGCAACCACAGTGAGACGAACAGAAAGGGAACCCACACCCCCACCACACTTGAAGCCCCCAAGCCCTGGTGTCCTCAGTGTGGGAGCAAGTGAAATAAACCCATGACAGACAGTATAGAGAAGAGAGCAAAGAGGAGACTCCTGCCCACCCCACTGCACACTTGAGACCATGCGACTCATGGTCCCTGCCACAATGTGAGTACGGACCCCAGCTGGGCAGTCAACCAGCCAATTAACACTGTGAGCAGAAGAGCCCCTCGTCCACCCTGCATAAGAGGTCCTGACCACCTAAACCAGGAAATTCAGCTGGACCCTGACAATCAGTAAGGAATCTTACCCACCCCTCTTCAGGGGTAAAGCAGCCACGTCCACCAAGAACCACTAGTCTGAATGACTCCACTACCAGCAAAAAGGGACCCAGTAGGCTGTTCTAAGTATAAAGGAGACCACTCATCATTATAGCAGGTGAGCCTGCTGACACAGAAGCTGAACAAACATGCCCACACTAGCATGAAGAATCTTACCTGAAGTTGGACTAATTGAACCAACTCATAAGTGATGAGTGAGCCTGCACAGAAAGGTCACAAAGTTCAGATATCCCAGAGAAGACGCAACCTAGAAAGTAAACAAAAGAGGAGAAAAAAAGTTGCAATACCAAATACAAGACAGGAAAAACAAGCCATGTCAAAATTTGAATCACTCAAGAGCAAAAGATAAGTAACTCCGATAGAAGAAGATAGTAGGCTCTCCCCAGAAAAAGAATCAGAAAACACTGAAAATCTAACAGATGAGTAATTAAGATTAAGTTATTTAAAACACACACACACACACACACACACACACACAAATGATTGGCAGGGGGCAGAATTAGAATCAAAAGGAAAGTCTAAAACCTCAAAAAAGAGTGGCAGATCAAAAGAACCATTTCACCAAAGAGATTAAAATTACAAAAAAAAAAAAAAAAAAAATTGCTAGGTATAAAAAATATGACAATGAATTGAAGAAAAACATGAAAATTTCCATAAAAGGCTCAATCTTACAAAATGAAACTTGCAATCTGAAGACAAAAACACAGAGGACCCAAAGAGAAAAAAGATTGAGAAAAATACTCAGAGAAACCCTTTGAGAAACCCTTTAAGAAGCTCAGATAAAATGAGGGCAAACATAGGATAAGAGGTACCCTAAAAGGAAGGAAATAAAGGAACAGATATATTTAAAGAAGTAATAGAAAACTTCTAACACCTGTCACAAAAATAACCACTGAGTTCAAGAAGCTGATAGAATACGCTAGTTTCTAATGACAACAAAAAGTAAAGGAAAAGGCATACACCCTGGTGACATAGCAGATAAGGCCACCTGACTTACATGTATCCTAAGGATCCTGGTTCAAGACCTGGGGCCAACAGGAACCATGAAGAAGGCCAACTAAATAAAATTAACTGCTTATTTAACCCATTTCCTATTTTCTTGGGGTAATTAAATATTGATCTCCATAAAACGTTGTTACATTAGGATTAGAAACAAGTCCTATGTAGAAATAACTCCAAGAACAGTTTGTATATTTATTTTATTTTCACAGTGAAAACCAGTCAGATTTGCTTCAGCCTCAAAGAGCATGTTTATGGAAAATTAATGAAAACTGGCAGCAAGCTGCACATTTTTTTTCCTAAATGGGAAAGTGGTTTAAAAAGACCTTACACTAAGACACATCATACTAAAACTAGCAAAAGCCAATAATAACAATCACTACTAAAGCCTACAAAGAAAAGAGAAATATAACCTGCAAAGATAAATACCTCAGGCTATCATACTTCTTAGCAGAAACCCTACAGACCAAGAGAAAGTGAGATGCCATATTCAAAATATGAAAAACCAAAAACTGCTAGCCAAGAATGCGTTGTAAATTATCATTCAGATATGATGGAGAAATAAAGGACTTAATCATTAAATGAAAGCTAATAGATCTTCCACTATCAAATGTACCTTAAAAGAAATGTTGAATGAGAGGAAAATGTTTTTGAACATGATTTCTCCTTTCTCTACTGTTATACAAAGAAATAAGACCTTGTTCTGCTTTACTAAACCCAATTTCTGATCTATTGACTTCTTTCTATCACCGGAAGTTGGAGTACAAGATGATGGTAGGAATAAAAGCACTAAAAATTGGTGAGAAAAAAGGAGGTAGAAATGAAACACCTTCCATAGCAACACAACCACTCTCCAGAGATCTCTTCCTCCTATAAAGATCCAGGGCCTGAGAATGCATGCTAGGCCTCTGTTCTTGAAGACCTGTTGACCTCAGAGGGCCAGTCCTACAATGGCCCAGAATTGCTGACTGCTAGGCTTCAGGTACCCAGAACACTGGCCTGGTCTCACAGCAGTCTGGAACCAGTACCTGCTAGGCCCCTACTCCCAAGCACCCACAGACCACAAGCACCACCCTTTGGCAGCGGAGTGCCCACCAGGTTTCAGGTACCTGACTGCTGTCGCCACCACGGTTGTGGCCCAAAACCAGCACATAGGAGGTTTAAAATCCCTTAGAGTACCTGCCACTAAACCTCAGACAACATAGGTCATTGACCTCCACCGTGCTCAGCCACTGCCAAGAACAAATGCCTAGTAGGCATCAGACCCTGCGAATCCCCACAGTGCCTCAATCCATAAAACACAAAATTGAGCTGCTGGAGAGCCATGCTCATCAATTGCACCTTGGTTGCCTGTGAGCATCCCCTGATAGGAAGCTGGGAAGCCTGCAAGCACCACCTGAAACAATACAAGGGCCCACCACAAGAGGGCATCCTGGAGAGCAGAAAAGGCCCCATGCCCACTGAAATCAATGGGTAAGCATCTGCCACATCATCATACAGGTAGGAAGAAACCTAAAGTAAAAGAAAAGGAAAGTCACAGTGCTAAATTCAAGGAAGAAAATTAAGCCATGCCAAAGCCTAAAAACCAAAGCAAAACAAAAACACACACACAAATAACCCAATAAGAGGAAGATACCAGAAAATCAGAGAGAAGAAATTCAGTGATATGGATTGGGACAAATTAGCTGATAAACAATTTTAAATAATAGTTATTAAAAAGCTGAATGAGATGCAGGAGACACACAACTACACAAAGACAATTGAAAAGACCTCAGAAAATAAGTGACAGACCCAAGGAAATAATTCACCAAAGAGATTGCTGCCATGAACAAAGTTATAGCAGAAATACAAGAGATGAAAAATACAGCAAAGGAATTGAAGATAAACATGGAAAACTCCATAAACAGACTCAATCTTGCAGAGAAACAAATAACAGAAATTGAAGACAAAATAAGAGAGACGTCACTCATGGAAGAAGAGAAGGAAAAAAGGCTGAGGAAAAATGAAGAAACCCCATAAGAAATGTCTGACACTGTAAGAAAAAAATAAGAATAATAGGAGTCCCAGAATATAAGGAGAAAGCAAAAGATGCATAAAACCTATTTAAAGGAGTAATAGCAGAAAATTTCCCACATCTGTAACATAAAGTAACCATAGAGGTTCAAGAAGTAGAAGAACACCAAAATTTCAAATTGCAAATAGAACTACCCTGGATACATCATAGTAAAACTAGAAAAAGTCAATGATGAAGAAAAACTACTCAACACTGTTAAAAAAAAAAAGAAAAAACATAATCTACAAAACCGTACCAACCAGGCTATTATCAGACTTCTCAACAGTAACCCTACAGGCCAGGAGAGACTCATTTAGTACTCAAAATAATAAAAGACAAAAACAACAAGTCAAGAAGACTCTACCCTGCAAAATTATCATTCAAATATGATGAAAAAACAATGGTGTTCAATGACAAAAGTCAATGAATTTTTCTGTTACCAAACCTGCAATTCAAGAAATCCTGAAAAGAGCCCTACAGCAGGGAAAATGTTTCACCAAACCTTGAAAATGGTGATAAACAGGAAAGCAAAAACTGAAAAAAGATGAGACTAATATCACAGAACAAAAAAAAAAAAAAAAAATACTAAAGGGGAAAAGAAAAACATGGAATCTGTACAAATGTGTAAATATGATATGGCATCAGCTCATTAAAAAAACTGTCATGGAGAAGTACAGTTAGAGAGAATCAATGGGAAAGTCACAATACAAAATTCTTAAGAGATACATAGCCAGAAAGTAGGCTTAATTGGCAAAATAGACACTGAAAACCATCCAAAGGAAAAGCAAATATAAAACAAATAGGAAATGAAGCATCAGAGAAAACAAAAGCTCATATGAGAGTAACAAAGCATTACATTTTAGTCATTTACCAAACATTCAAAGAAAAGCTAAAGTCTATGCTACTTAAACTCTTCCACAAAATTAAAGAGGTGGGGAAAACTCCCAGATACCTTTTATGAGGTCAATATTAACCTGATTCCCAAACCAGACAAAGCACCAAAAAATAATAAACTATAACCAATATCACTGACAAATACAGATGCAAAAATCCTCAACAAAATCTTGGCAAACCAAATTCAACAGCACATTAAAAAATAATACACCATGATCAAGTGAGATTCATTCCACGGATGCAAGGATGGTTCAACATCAATCAAAGTAATACAACACATGAACAAAGAGAAAAACAAAATTAATATGACCATATCAATAGATGCAGAAAAAGCATGTGATAAGATTCAACACCCATTTACACTAAAAACACTCCCCAAAATAGGAATAGAAGGAACATACCTCAACTAATAAACAGAATTAATACATAAAATCCACATAATACTCAATGGTGAAAAACTGAAAGTCTTTCCCCTGAGTTCTGGAACAAGATAAGGTTGCCTACTATCACCATTAATATTTAATATAGCTCTGGAACTCTTGGCCAGAGCAATAAGGCAAGAAAAGCATATCAAAGGAATCCAAATTGGAAAAGAAAAAATAAAACTATCATTATTTGCTGATGTCATGACATTATATCCGGAAAATTCTAAAGACTCCAGAAAAAAAAGAAAAAGAAAAACTGTTGGAAACAACAAAAGAGTATATCGAAGTGGCAATATATAAATTTGACACTCGAAAATCAGTAGTATTCCTATATGCAAACAATGAAATAGAAGAAAAAGAAATAAAGATATCCCATTCTCAATAACATCAAAAAAGATCAAATACCCAGAAATAAACCTAACAAAGGGGGTGAAAGACCTCTACAATGACAACTATATGACTTTAACAAAAGAAATAGAACAAAACATGCAGAGATAGATTGGAGGAAATAATTAAAATAGCTGTCCTACCCAAAGCAATATACAGATTTAATGTAATTTCTATCAAAAATTCAGAGATATTTTTTAGGAAATCAAGCAAATAATCCTGAAGTTTATTTGGTATCAGAAAAGGTCTCAAATAGCCAAAGACATCCTGAGGGGGAAAAAAAGAACAGTGGAGGGATCACAGCCCCTGGTTTCAAACTATACTACAAAATGATCATCGGTAAAATAGTATGGTACTGGAACAAAAACAGACATACAGATCAGTGGAATAAAATAGAACCCAAAAATAAAACTACACCTATATGAACAGTTAATCTTTGACAAAGGAGCTGAAAGCATACAATGGATTTTGCAGAGGATACAATGGACATTTCAATGGAAGGAAAATCTATTCAATAAATGATATTGGGAAAATTGGACAGATAACTGGCAAAAAATTAAACTAGGTTATTCATTAGCTTCATACACAAAATTTAACTCAAAATGCATCAAAGACCTGGACGTAAGACCTGAAACCATAAAACACTTGGAAGAAAACGTGGGGAAACACTCCAGGGCTTCAACCTCAAAGAAGTCTTCGGGAGAGAACCACAACAAAAGTAACTAAAGCAAAACTAAATAATTGGGACTACATCAAATTGTAAAGCGTCTTTCTGCACAACAAAGAAATGGCTACTGAAATTAAAAGGCAACACACCGAACTTGAGAAAATACTTGCACATCATACATAAGAAGAGAGCTTAATCTCCAAAAGAGTTTACACAGCTCAACAAAAAAAATAGTAAACAACCCACTGAAAAAAATGGGCAGAAGAACTGAACATTTATCAAAGAAGACACACATATGGCCTACAGACACATGTAAAAATGTTCTACATCACTTGTCATCAGAGAATTGCAAATAAAAAGCACAATGAGATAGTACCTCACACCATTGAGAATGATCTATATCCAAAAGTCTAGAAACAAGTGTTAAAGGGGGTGTGGAGAAAAGGAACCCTCCTTCACTGTTTGTGGGAATGTACATTAGTTCAACTTCTCTTAAAAAGAAGTATGGAGAATCCTCAAAACAGTAAAGATGAAATTATCATATGACCCAGAAATCCCACTCCTAGACATATACACAGAGAGCGCAAAATCTCTAATCAGGAAAAACATCAGCACCCCTGTGTTTATAGCAGCACAGTTTACAATATCTAAGACACAGAGACAGTCCAAATGCCCATCAACAGATGATGGATAAAGAAGTTGTGGTCTATACACTCAAAGGAGTTGTGTGCAGATACTAAAAAAAAAAAAAAAAAAAAAAAAAAAATGAAATTGCTCCCTTTATAACAATCTGAATCAAACTGGATCATGTCAAGCAAAATAAGTCAGAAAGAAAAAGAAAAATACAGGATGTGGAACATAGTAAAATAAAACAAATAAACAGTTAACTCCAGCAAAAACCCACAGGATGAAGATGATGGCTGTCAAGGAGAGTGGGAGCAGGGAGGGAAGAAGAGCAGAAACAAAGTTATAATATATTATAGTGTGATGATCCATTAAGATTATAATATTGCTTCATTTTGCTAATGGGGTCTCATGTTAATGTATAATGCAAATGTAGTTGACATAATATATATAAACAATGGTTATAATAAATTATATATATATATAAGTTAAAATGGAACACTGAGTCTTGTAAGACAGAAATTCAGTCATTTGCAACTCCATAGATAAAGTTATAGGACATTAATGCTAAGTGTGATAAACTAAACAGAGAAAAACAAATTCCACATGGTATCAACTATGAGTGGAATCTTTTTTGAAAAAGTCACACTATGTTAATAGAGTATGGCAAAAACAACTATAAGAGACGCTAACCATAGAGAATCAGAGACTCCAAAAGCAGAGAGAAGAGGGTTAAAATAACCAGTTCTCTTTCCAAGAAATAATCAGAGTATAGCCAGTCTGTGTCCAGCAGCACTTTATCATGGGGACAATTTTTACAATACGACTTCATTTCTAATGAATTTTTCATTTTCTCTCTTCATTGGCAGACTCGTCTAATGAAGAAGAGTTCAGTTCAAATCCCTCCTAGCTATACCTCCAAGGCACTTAAAGAGACTAATGCTACTGAAAATAAGCATATCTTGTCAAGATTTTTTTTTTTTCTTTTCTGGCTGAGCTCACCAGATCCTGCTGTTTTTCCATTTTCCCACAAGATGTTCCAAGGTGTTTTTAAGACCTTGCTCTTATCTTCATGAATATAAGTGCTTGTCTAGATATGTCCTTTTGCCTGATTTTTTACATTTATTCAACAGTAATTCAGCATTAACCGAGAACCTACAATGTGCTATGCATAGTGCTTCAGGGAGCACATAGGAAATACAGCCCCTACTCACCAGGGACTTGAAAATACTGTAAGAGTGAATTTGCTCTCCTTCTGCTAGTGTCCATAGAGTCATACTAATGTATAATCAGTTTTAATAGCAAATAAAATATGCAAAAATTGCACCTTGAGAAAAATTTTATATATATATACTAAATACACAGGATAAATTTGAGACCTCAGAGAAACTTGTAAGAAAGGCTGGTGAAATAATATTTGCAGTGTTAGGCTAAAGACACCACCTTTTTCCAACTTCAGGGGAGATATCTGAGGGGGAGGCGACAAATGCAGAACTTAGGGAAAGTAAATACATGATTCAATCATTTTGATTTATGATTGTCATCATGAGAGCAGAACAAGGAAGCAGGAGCAGTGATCAGAAAGAGGAATGAAATATCCATGAGGTGTCCACTTCTCTGTAAACCCTGCATTTGAGGCAGGAAAGAAAGTAAACACACACTCTCTGGCAGCAAAGGGTATATAGAACAAATGGAGCAAAGAGTAAGTGTTTCATCTGGACAATTACCAAAGGATGATAAAAGGAAAAAGGGTGGAAGTAATGACACCAACCACCAGCAGCACCGTTACTGGGATTGGTAAACGAAGGCCGCCTTAAACCCAGCAGAAGTTGTTAAAGGAACTCAGGCTACCAGAGTAGACAATGGTAAAAACACAAGCAAAAGTGCCTAAAGCGTTAAACCAACTGTCTTTACATATAAAACAATCTCAACGCAGAGTTATTTTCATTATGAATAAAGATCTAGCTGTTCATGTATCTTTGGCAAACAGCGACTCTCTCAAGACTCCAGTGCAGATCTGGGAGGTCATTTATTAAAATGTCATCTCTTTTATGAACAAATACTATTCAGTGTTCCTTTAATTACAACAGTCCTTAGAACTAACGCTTCAGTTATGAGCATGCAAACTGAAGTCGGCCAGAGACGTGAGTAATAAAATTCATTTTTTTCACCAGCTGCACTATTCATCGTCCAGTCTCTTCACATCATCTAAACTCTTTACCACATTAGAAGACATTCTGTAACAGGATTAGTTACTACATGGCTACATCTGACAGTTACAATGAATAAAAGTAGACTTTTTTCTAAGGCTTGCTACCTTCCGAAGAACTCAGCATGACTTAAGTGATAATTCAGTGAAGACGAAAGCCAGCATATATTCCCTGTGCTGTAGTATGATGCATGATATTCCATTACATACAAGAAATATGAAATAGATCATACCAAACATTTATTACATCAACCTCCCCATTACTCTGTGTGGTCTCTCATTTTACACTCTCATTCTGTTGTCTCATAAAATTCTCAGAACAAAGCTATGAGTTATCAAAGCACATACTGTCATCTGCATTTTGAGTGAGTCTTTGGGAGGCTGGTGAGTCCAAGATGCAGAACTACTAACACATCACACACAAAACTCTGGTCTTTTCAGCTGACCTTAAGTAATGAGCTAGATCTGCATTTCTAAAAACAAGGGGGACTGGGAGAGGAGGCATGAAGAGTGGGGCAAAGAGGGGGAGTGGTGGAAACCACCAAAATGAACAACTAAATAAATAAATGCTTTTTCCTCCTCTTTCTTCCTGCCTGCCTGCCTATACTTTCTTTCATTCCTGCCTGCTTTTCATTCCTGCCTGCTTCCTTCCTTTTACAAAATAAAAACAACAGAAAAACGAGAGAAAAAGCCCTAATGCATAAATACTTCAAAACTCTCTAACTGAATCCCATTTTTTATTTTCCCAGTCAGTCACATAACCATCCAGAATCACTGTGAAAAGAGACCAGTCAAGCACATAGGTGAAAGGAGGTTTGATCAAAATGGCATCTATACCTGCAAAAAAATTGCTGTATTGGAGATTTTAAAATAAGCAATTTCTCTGTGTTCATGAAACTTGTTCCTCACATGCCTCATCAGCACTTAGTATTTACCCACCTCCTAAAGTTGTCCAAGCAGATAACACAAGCCTGTATTCCTCTGTGGCTTTCATTTCTTTGATTAACAGCAAGGGCGAGCATTTCTTCATATACTTAATAGCCATTCATAATTTCACTTCTATGAATTAGCTATTCACACATCCTGCCTATTTTCCTATTGAATTTCCTGTATTTTTTGTACTGATTCTAGAAATCCCTGTTGTATCTCATCTATCCATGATGAAGGAAGATATAATTGCCAAAAGACCCCTTAGGAGACTGAAGTAAGAGTCTCAGCATTATATATTGTATATTATGAATATATCATGCACAGCTATACATAGATATGTATATATACACAGATATATATAAAGAATATATTTAGAATTTAAAGAAAAATTAAAAAGACAAATATACCACTGCTTCAGTGGTTGTACCATTTATTAGTCCTCTCTTGAGATGCCACTTTTAACACAAACTACTGCCATTGCACACTTGGGATCTATTTCTGGATTTTTTCCTACTTTGTCTCTTTTCCACTTTTCAGTATTTTTTCAAGCTTTTCAGCATAGGTGAATATGGCCATATGATTTTCTCCTCGTATTTACCAACTTTTAGATTCCCGGAATAAATTCATTTGATCACTAATTCGCTGTGAATGCTCCTTTGATGACATTAAGCAGGTTTTTCTTCAATGTTCCTAAGTACCATTGATCCAAAGATTTTGCTTTCTATATTATTTGCCAGAATTTGTTGTGTTATACACTGTTATACCTTTTCTTCTATGAGCTGAAGCAGTTTGAATGAATTTAAGTTATCTGTATATTAACAATAAATCAAACTTCACCAGATGTTTTTCCGAGAGAAATCTTTGAGTATTTTATATATTTTGAATATTAACCCACTTATAATCATATAATGTGCATATATCTTCTCACATTCATCAAGAAGTCTTTGTTTTGATGATAGTTGCACTGTGCAGGTTTTTAATTTGATTAGTTTCATTTATTTTTGCTTTTGTTTTCTTACCAAGTCTTCAAAGACTTTTCCAATGCTAATGTCAAGTGGGTATCGTGAATGATTTCATCTATGCCTTTTTATGATTTCAGGTCTTATATCAAAGTCTTTAATTTTGAATTAATGTTTATTTATGGTGTTAGATAGTGGTCTAGTTTCATTCCCTTTTTTTATTTTTAAAGCAAAGTTTTATTCCCTTTTTTTATTTTATTCCTGAAGCAGGACTGAAGGCAAGCAGACACAGGCAGGCAGGAAAAGAGAGGAAGAAGCACTTCATTTTATTTTATTTAGTTGTTATGCAGGTGTTCAGTTCTGCAGGAGTAATGCCCTTCCTAGTAGGTAGTTTGAGGAAATCACAAGAAGAAATGGGCAGGAAGGACGTGGCCTTCATTGCACTAGTGACAGGGAGTTCCAATGGCAGTAGGTCAGACTTGCTTCTGGAAAGCTACTGCATCACTGGTATGGAAAGTGACTTTTTTATAGGGGTTATCAGCAGAGGTGGGTAGTGAGTGGGCAGGAACAGCCAAGCAAGCAAGAACAAAAAACAGTCAAGTAGGCAAGGACAGCAAGATTCCAGGGCAGGACATCTTGGGTACAGTCATAAAAGACAGAGACACTTACAGCTCTGAAACTACATGTATTACATTGAAGTTCATGCTCGACATTGTTCAGTCACTGAGCTCATTGAGTTTGGGCATGGGTCGTGGTCTCACACTACCCTAACAGTTGTTCGTATTGGTTGTTCCTCCTGTCCCCCAGTTCATGAACTCAGGTCCTTAGAATGTATCTCTAGTGTACTCAGTCAGAGGCAGTAGACCAAACCACTGCTGTACGAGGGCACACCAAGTTTCAAATTCTTTTGTATGTGACTTTCCAGTTTCACTAACACAATGTATTGAAGAGATTGCTCGTGTTCCATTGTAAACTCTTGACTCCTTTGTTATGAATTAGTTTTCCATTAATCTGTAGAATTCTAGGATCTCAATTCTGTCCCACTGATCTCTGTGTCTGTTTTTATTCCAATATCATACCATTTTTATTGCTATTGATGTGAAGTATACTTTGAAACCAGGGAGCATGATACTTTTGTTTTTGCTTTTTTTCTCAAGATTATTTTTTCTACTGGGGTCTTCTGTATTTCAGGTGAATTTCATGACTTTTTTTGTTCTATCTGTGAAAAATATCCATGGGTTTTTCATAAGAATTTTATTGAAATTACATAAAACTTTAGGTAATATAGTCATTTTTAACAGTACGAATTCTTCTAATCCATGGGTATGAAATACTTTCCATTTATTTGTGTCTTCTATTTCTTTCAGCGATGTCTTACAGCTTTTGGTTTACCAGTCTTTCGTGTCTTTTGCTAAATTTATTCCAAGGTATTTCATTCTTTTTAATTTGATCGTAAATTGAAATGTTTTCCTGATTTCTCTATTTGCTCATTCTTATTTGTGTACAGAATCACAATTTTTGTCTATTAATTTTTATCCTGCCACTTTACTATATTCATTACATTTAATAACCATTTACTGAAAGCTTTGGTTTTCTCTATGTACAGCATCATGTTATATGAAATAGTGTAGATTTACCTCTTCCAGTTTGGATACCTTTTATAGTTTTTACTTGTCTAAGGACTTCCAGCACTATATTAAACAATAGTGATGAGAGTGGACATTCTTGTCTTAGGAACACCATTGAGTATGATGCTGGCCACGGATTTCTTACATATGGCCTTTATTACATTGAAATATATTCCCCACATATCCATGATGTTGAGGTTTTAATCATAATTAGATTTTGAATCTTGTCAAACACTTTCTCTGTACCTATAGAAATTATTGTGATTTTTGTCCTCTGTTTTGCTGATGTGATATATCAATTGATAAATTTGCATATTTTGAAGCATCCTTGAATACCCAGGTTAAAAAGTACTTGATCATAGTATATGCTTTTTTTTAATGTATTGGTGAATTCAGTTTGCTAGTACTTTGTTAAAGATTTTTATATTTGTTTATCAGAGACATTGGCATATAGTTTTAAATAGAACAAAAACATCATCAAAATTATTGGAAACACAAAAGACACTGAACAACAGAAAAACCTGAGAAAAAGAACACAAATGTAGTATCATGATTTCTAACTTCAAACAATACTGCAAAGTAATAGTAATCAAAATGATATGGTATTGAAATAAAAACAGACAGACGGATGAACAGAACAGAATTGATACCCCAGAAATACAAAGAAGTCAAGAACAGGCAGTGGAACAAGGAAAGTCTCTTCAATAAATTATGCTGATAAAACTGGAAGGCCACATGCAAAAGAATGAAACAGGCCACTATCTAACACCATACACATTTATTAAAATAGGTTAAAGACTTTGATGTTAGATTCAAAAAAATAAAATACATAGAAGGAAATAAAGTTAACTTGACTTCACAATTAAAGATTTTTTTTTAGGAACTTGATTCCAGTGACAAGGGAAACAGAAGAAAAAGAAACAAAAAAATCAGAAGAGATTACATAAAACTAAAATGTCTGTACAGTGAAAGAAACTATTAAAACAAAGCAGCATTATGCTAAATGGGAGAAAATATTTTCACATCATACAGCTCACAAGAGGATAATATCTAAAATATATAAAGAACTCATAAAACAAAAATGAGCATATTTATGAATAAACACTTTTCCAAAGTAGTGATATATACACCCCCATGTTCACCACTGAATTATTCACAAAAGCTAAAATTTCAAAACAATTTAAAAGGACATGGACAGATAAAGAAGATATGGTTGATGTACACAATGGAATACTCCTCAGTCATTAAAAAAATAATGAATGAAATACTGTCATTTGCAACAGCTTTCATATACCTAGAGTATTTTATGTTTAGTGATATAATTCAAATGAAGAAAAATATATTATAATACAATTTAATTCATATGTAGAAAATGAAGTCATTAGAAAAACATAAAAGATTTATTTGACTATAAAAACAAAATGGTGACGACCAGAGGGAAGGATGAAGAAGGTGGGTAAATCAGGTAAAAGAAGGTCAATTGTACAGTAGAAGATAGAAACTGGACTTTCATGTATAACTGCATATATTGTTATAATTATATAAATTATAATGCTGTATATCTGAAACCTATATAATGTTATAAACTAATCCTACCTCAAAAAAGAAAAAAGAAAAAAGGTGACTTTCTCAATATCCTCATCAATTTTTTATTATTTGCATTTTATTCCTATTTACCTAAATTAGTGTCAATAAATATCTTTACATGTGTTTGCTGACCTTTTATAATTAGCTAAAATGCCCAATTATAGCCTTCACTTGTATTTCTGTTTTTGAATTATTTATACACTCTGGATAGGTTTTACAATAAGCAATCATACATTAAATATGCTGCAAATAGTTTTCTCTGTATGCTTCCTTTCAACCCCATTATGTCTTTTATTGTATACAGATAATTTTTAATTTTTATGAGATTATATCTGTTACTACTTCTTTAATGACTTCCAGTGTTTATATCTTGTTTAAGGAGATCATTTTTCACACTCAATTTTATAAAAATGTGTCCCAACATAGTCTCCAAATACTTTTATAGTTTTTTATTTTCATTCGCTTAACTCATCTGAAGTTTATTTTTATGGATGGTTAAAGTAACAATAGCCTACTTTTACTCCTCAGAATCAATAACTAATTTTCTAAAATTATTGTATAGAATATGCCTACCTCCATGGATTTGAAATACTACATTTATTTTCACTTAAATTCCTATATGTAATACACAGATATGCTCTGGCATGTTTTTTGCACTGATTTCTTCTCTAGTATATCACCTGGCTTTTATCATGTCTTCAGAATATACTTTTAGTATTCTTTAGTAATCCCTATAAGACATGCACAAGACCTAACTCATTAGCATAAGATATGAGTCTTTAAGATGTGAGCCTCACTTGTATCTCCAGTCTCCTCACCCATTATGTAGTCTTTTAGATTCTAGTAAAAAAGAAAACGCATCTAATTTCAGACATGATTCTGGAACAGAGCTTCGTTCCTTTTGAGTCTTCTTCCTGTAATATCTTGCCTACCTTACTTACTTGAGTGACTCTTATTGGTCCTTTAGAACTTGATTCAGTGAAAACTACTTACTAACACTTACTGAACCCCTAAGTGGGATTTTCTCCCCTCTTCCTCTGTACTACATTTGTCATCTACTTCTATTAGAGATACCTTCTTTATACATGTTTATTATTGGCTTCTTGCCAGGTTTCCTGTGTAAGAGGAAATTTTTATTCCTCCTTATATTTCAAACACCTATGATCCAGTATAGTCCTTGCACATTAAAAAGTGTTCAAAAGATATTTGTTGAACTTATCTATGATCTTCTTTTCTTCTGAGTTATAGTCCATAAAGATATACCTTCATAAGTGAAATAAATTAGTTTTCCTGGAGACTAAAAGAAAAAATTATAAGAAGGATTTATTTTTAAAAATTCATAGGAACTCCCTCCAGAAAAAAATAAACAAGTAAAAAATAAACCTTATGATTGAGAATATTTACTTTTCTCTAGCACCTACAACAGAAATAATACCTGTCACCACTACAGGTCTAGTTGAAGCCCTAATAACTAAAAGTAAATGCTTCATTAGAACTAGTCACAATTTTTTAACACATTCTGAATTTTATTAAATTGCAATTTCTTCTTCCTACATATTTTCTTAAAGTTTACTGTGCAAAATCTATTGCCTAGAAATTTTGAGACATTCTAAAATCCAAATCAATCATTATTTGATAGGTTTCACATATACTCTGAAACTTTATCAGGAACTAGAGAAAAAGTATATGCCTAATAAGAAAAAAAACATAAACAATAAAAGCAACAATGGCATGTCAGTACTAGGTTAAAATAGATGGTCCTCCAGAACATAAAGAATCATTTCATTTTTTATATTTATAAGCCTGGTGAGTAGACTGTAAGCATCCTTCATGATATTTACAAGTGTTGCTGTTCTTCTTGAACAAAAAGCCCTTATGATATCCAGTATTTCCTTTCCTAAAATGCATGTTTTGAAAGTCTGAAAATGTCAATCAAGATAGCAGAATAAGGATATCCTGGACCCCCAAAACACCTAGCTTTAAAATCCAGTGGACATTTAGGTAGCTTCCAGTTCTTAGTGATTGTGAATTGTGCTGCAATGAACGTGGGGGTGCATATATCTCTTTGGATCAGTGTTTTTGTGTCATTGGGGTAAATGCCCAGTAGAGGAATAACTGGATCATATGGAATTTCCATTCTCAATTCTTTAAGGACTCTCCATATTGCTTTCCAGAATAGTTTCATCACTTTACATTCCCACTGACAGTGAATTAGAGTTCCCTTTTCTCCACATCCTCTCCAGCACTATTTCCTTTTTTTTTTTTTTTTTGATAATAGCCATTCTTATCATCATGAGGTGATATCTCATCAGTGTTTTGATTTTCACTTCCCTGATGACAAGATGTAGAGCGTCTTTTCATGAATCTGGAGTGGATAAAGAAGATGTAGTACATATAAGCTATGGAATACTATGCAGTCATCAAAAGGGAGAGATCTTGCCATTTGCAACAACATGGATGGACTGGAGAGAACTATGCTTATCAAGATAAGCCAGAAGGAAAACAGACGTTATATGATAGCATTGATATGATGGGTAAAGAGAAAACAAATAAATGTCATAAATTAAACAATACTAAAAACAGTGGGGGAGGAGAGAGAGGAAGGGAGAACAACTGTGGATTCCAAAACAACTATGGACACTTAGATATGAGAGACAAAAAGGTAAATCAGAGGATACCAAAGTGATGGGGGAAGGGGTGGAAGAAATGAGATGAAGGCAATTAACTGTAAACAAAGGGAGAAAAAAAGGAGGAATATTAATAAATCTACTATGCCATTTGTAAATATAAAAATACCACTATATATACACCTCAAAAAAAATCATTGTCAAAATGCAATATCCCTTCAATAAAGATAAAAAAGACTGGAATTTATGACTAGAAGAGCCAAGAGGTAATAAGGAATAGTATATTCTAAATGGGTAAGAAGAAAGACTCACTCATCCAAGACCCAGAACAGATATAGCAATTTGAAAAGCACGTAAGTCAAACATTAAAGAAACTCATTAACTAATATTAAAGCAATTGTTGGAGGTACAGGGGAGCAAGGGTCTGTGTAAATTTTTCTGGAGATGGAGGCACCAATGGGTGTTATTTTTGTGCTTTCTCCTTATCTTGCTGGAGACAGAGCTAACAGGCATTTTAGAGCATCTTCTCTCATGCTAGAGCTGTTAGATTCACCAAGTCCCACCATGTAGCTAGACTCTCCACATCAACCCAGTTTGGCCTCCTGTAACACTGTTCAATAGTAAGGATTTCCATGCATCCCCATCCTTTTCCATGCCAACCTACATGACACCACTCAAACCAGAGTTGCTCACAGGGAATATAAGCTGGAGGGTGCTATCTTTAACCTTTCTATAGCTTGTAGGACCTCCCAGAAAAGAGATTATACACTCCAATTGAACTCTTATTTCATGAAGTCATCTCAAAGAAAACAATTCCATATTGCCATGTCTAGAGGTCAACGGGGTCTACGACTGAAGCCCATAAGACCACACTTATTGGCACACTTTAAAAGCTGGTCTGAGGGTGTGGTCTTCAAACAGCCTGAAACCTGGTGCTAAAAAAAATTCCTCCACCTTGTGACACTAAAACATCTTGGCGGACTCTCAACAATGGGGACCAGTCAATAATTAGCCAGCCTGCCTGGACAACCACAAGATTTCCAGAAGCAACCACGAATAGGACAAACTAGAATGAGAAATTTCAACACCTACATAAAACAATTATTTCAAGTCCAGGGAGACCAGTTTAAGAGAGCAGACTGTTAGGACCTCGAACTTGGCTCCTCCCCATAGGCTAAACCAAAATACAAGCATTTTAGGAACTATTACCTTTGAAAAGTGACCAACATCTCCACAAAGAATGAGAACACACACCTAAACTGCCAAAATATTTTAAGTCTTCCAAAATACTGAAAACTAGGGGACACTTTCAAACCCATTTTACAAAGTCAGTATCATTGTGATTATGAAATTAAAGAAACCACTAAAAGGTAAAGTTATAGACCAGTATCCCTAATGAACATAGATTCAAAATTCTCAACAAAATATTATCAAACCAGCTTTAAAAATAAATTAAGGAGACTATACACTGTGATCAAGTGGAATTCATTCCAGGAATGCAGAAATGGTTCTGCATTCACAAAATAAAGTGCTTCATTAAATCAACAAAATATAAAAATAAAAATCATAATCTCAATAAATTCAGAAAACAATATTTTACAAAATTCACATCCATTTATGATTTTGAAAAACTTTCAACAAAGCAGGAAAGCTTAATTCCTTTTCTCTAAGATTAGGAACAAGATGAGAATGACCACTCTCCCTAGTATATTCATAATAGTATTAGAAGTCCTAGCCAAAGCAATTAGGTAAGAAAAGGAAATAAAAAGCATTCAACTTGGACAGAAAGAAGTAAAAATGTCATTATTTGCAGATATGTAATTTCATATATAGAAAACCCTAAACAATTCATCCAAAAAATGTTAGCACTAATAAATTCAGTATATTCTATAAAATCATTGTAAAAGTCAGCTGCATTTCCATATACCAATAACAACATATCAGAAGGAGAAATTCAGAAAATAATGTCATTTACAATCGCATCAAATATAATAAAATACGTAAGAGTAAATTTAACAAGGAAATGAGAGACTGTTAAATTAAAAACTTGATTTTTCAAAGTATCTCATCATATTGCTGGATACAGATTTACGGTCAGTCTGGATTGCAAAGGTGAGATTGGTTGCTTTTTTTATGAATTACTAATTTTTCTCTTTTAATGCATTTTTCCATACATAAGAAGCATGCTATGTCTCTCATCTTAAATTCCAATAACCTTGGAATCCACTATGTTGGTATCCCCTTCTTGACTTTTTTTCACCAGTTGGTGGCGCCATCTCCGGTTACCATGTTGATTGCTAATAGCTCACTGCTGCCCCTATCTTTGGAGACTTGCCCTTGGTCAACGGTAAGATTAAACACCTCCACTGGGAAAAGCTCACCACTAATGGGTGATTGACATGGGAATATAGGGGTCCAGTCCTGTGTTCCAAGGCAGAATCAACTTTGTGGTATAATTCATACTCCAGTGTACTCCACAGGCTTGAGTAGAGGCTGACTCCAGCTGAGATATCATTCTTGATTAACTCCTTCCCCTTTCTTTACCTGCTTCCTTCACTCCTCATACCAAGACA
The DNA here is from genome assembly GCA_004363575.1 of Solenodon paradoxus. NCBI lineage: Eukaryota > Metazoa > Chordata > Mammalia > Eulipotyphla > Solenodontidae > Solenodon > Solenodon paradoxus. The sequence goes on from RJWH01001821.1 coordinate 221,480, forward strand.
TTCACTCTATAAATCACAAGCAGCCGAGTCTTTAGGCTCTGCTTCCAAGAAATTCAACCTAACATTCCGTCTAGTTGCTATACTCTTTCTCTGCTACAGCAAAACTCCTTGAAATAATCATTCAGATCCCATCCCACTCAATTAGCTATGTTGGCATAACTGATGATTCTCTTTAAAAGACTGCCTTCCCTTGCTTCCCGGGATTCTTGGCCCCCATACCTCCTACATCTATTTTGCTATTTTTCCTCTGCCTTCTGTTCTCTAAATTTTGAATTTTCCAGAGGGGTGGTCCTTGAGCTTCTTACACTTCTTTATATTAACTCCCTAAGTGGTATCATCCAGTCTCATGACTCTCAAATCTTTAACCCAGATTTTTTTCCAAATCCCATAATTATATATCCAGCTGTATATGTGACATATGCATTTGGATATCTATAAGCATCTCATGTTTAACATATCCAGAGCCAAACTTACAATTTATGATTCCTTTCTCACTCCACTTTCCCTATCACAATATGTCACCTCTACCCTTCCAGTTGCTCAGGTGATAAACTTCAAATCATTTTTTCTTTATCTCTCTCTCTTACATTCTCTACATAAAATCTATCAAGAGATCCAATCATTTCCTCCTTCAAGTTATATCAGAAATAAACCCTTCTGCAACATCTACTGCTATTGCACTAATTCAAGCCACCATCAGGTTTCGCTTTTATTATTGAAGTGATATGCTAACTAGTTCCTTACCTCCATCTTTGCACCTACTAAACACAGCACAACCAGAATGATATTTTCTAAATTCAAAATGCAATTTTTCTATGCATAAAATCTGCTATAGCATAGTGCAGTGACTAGGAGCATGGACTCTTAGCAGGTTTGGGTCAAATGCAGCCAGCAACCTTGCTGTGCCCACATACCTCAGGTCTTTCCTCTGTAAAATGAGAATAATAATACCTACTTCTGAGGTTTTTTTTATGAGAGTTAAGTGAGTTTATAAAATATTATGTATAAAAGAACTTGACTTTTTATAATTATCTGACAAGTTAAAGTGTCTCATCTTGTTGAGAATAAAAGTATAAGCTCTCTCTTCTCTCACCCCTCATTCACTCCATTCCAGTCAAATTGACCCACTTGCTTTGGAAGGTAGACCTAAACAAGCCTGCTCCCAACTCTTCAATTGCCCCTAATGTGTGTATGCTTTATTCCCTCACTTTCTGTCAAGGCTGTGCTCAAAACCCACCTTATCAATGAAGTTAAATAAAATAGCAGTCCTTGTCCTTTGATGCACTATCCTGTTTTATCTTTAAATTATTCATCATTTTCTATTGTGAATTTCCTTGTTTTTATATTGCCTCCTTAGGTCCAATGCAGCATAAGCTCTTTTAATGGGAGAGATTATTTTTTCTGTTATGTTCAGAGCTATAGTCTAAATGCCTAGAATACTTCATAAGAGCATTCAATAAAAATTTACTGAATGAATGAAATATTTCACTGGGATATGAATACTGAATCATGAAAGCAGCAGAGAGAATTAAAGCAATAAAGTGGCATGATCAAAGAGAGAATAAATAGGATCAATAATATTGGGTATGAAAGAGAAGAAGTTTGCATAAATTGTTTTGAGTTGCTAGCCAAGGTGAAAGGATGAACAGGATGATGGTGCTCAAAATCAGAATAGAAAACAGTCTGAGAGATACCATAACAAATCTAAGTTATAAGAAAAAGTAAAAATATCCATGTGGCAGGAAGACTTAGATTTTTTTTAGCAAGAAAACAGAACTTGCTTTGAAAGTCACCAGAATAGACTGTCATTCAGAGCAAAGTGATTGAACGAGGTTGCCCAAGGGAAGAGTATGATCAAGAAAAAGGGAACAAGACAAACCTTTGGGGAGCAACTAAATGTTATAAATGTGCAGATGAAGGAGAAAGTTGAGAAAGCCTGACTGGAAGGAAAGAATGTCTTTAAAGCACTGACACGTACATGAAAAAAAAAACTCTGAAATAATATTAATTGCATCAAGTGAAATTTTCAATCCTATCAAAAATCACTAAAAGGATATAGGATTTTCATACTTTTAAAAAATATTGACTAAATGAGCAATTTTTGCCTGTCCATCTAGAAACAGACCAATCTTCTGAGCGCTTACCTTATCTTCCAGATCAGATCGGCCTCTAAATAATTTTTAAGACCTACAGGATGTTGTACATGCTATACCGTCAGTTATACTTTCATTATCTCCTTACACTTTGCCTTGGCTTTCAAGTTTCACTTTGCTAATAATATTCTTACCAGTTTTACAAGGTTTCATTTCATTAACCATTCTTTGTTCCAGAGATGTAATAACTTTATGTCCACAAATTCCCTACAGTCTTAGTTCAAACCCTTTGTTCTCTATGTATTCTTAGCAGCAACTTCAGAATTGAATACCTCTTTCTGCCAGCTCCATTTGTTGGCATAAAATTATTCCCTCACTCTAAGAAGGCTTCCAACATTAAGTGTTTTATGGTGTCTAACTATTCATATATTTGAACCTAACAAGCCATCCTCTACCGAGATAAGAATAGTTATTATTCAACTGGAGCTCTGTCACAGTTACTGTTAAATCATTGCCATGCTGTTAAATTGGATGGGAAGGTTCCTCCTATTCCTACTGATCTAATGAGTGAATTACCTCCTAAAAACCTAGTTCTAATGTGCTATTGGTTAGTTCATTGCAATGCAAAATATATTAAGTGCAATGTAAATAGTATACAGCTTATTTCTAATATATTTTAGATACACAAATTTGAAATGCATAGCAATGATCTCAAGCAATTAAATATAGATGAAAAACACAATTTCTAATGCAAAATTAAATGTTCATAAAAATGCCAACTTGGAAATTACAAGCAATGTACAAAGTAAAGAAATCAGTAAACACTGGGCACTAACATTATTTCTCAGGGGAAAGGTCTGTCTTGCATAACAATAAGCATACTTCAGTCTTAATAAACAGAGTTGTATTATTATAGAAAAATGACTACACCATTTATGACCACTATGTTTTCATCCCCTGATTGTCAGGGGTACAGATGGGGACAAGTCCTCATAGATGCTCATCCACATGTTGTCAGATGAGAATGGCAGTGTTTGCAGTAGTGGAAGTACAGAAATTGAAGTAGTGAAGGTTCTGGGAACCTGAAGAGAAGAGAGCCCATGTTCCTGTTAATGCCCTATTCTCAGTTAATAGAACACGAAGCAGGAAGCTCATTTAATTTTTTGAGGTTGACTTTTTAAATTTTATATTCACTGGATATAGAATTATAGGTTGATCACTGCTTTCTTAGCATGATAAAATGACATTCCATTATTGTCTGGTTTCTATTTTTTCTGAGAAGTGAGCCATCATTCATTAATGTTCTCTACATGGTATGTGTCATTGACTGTCGCTGTTTTTAAGTTTTTTTCTTAACTTTTACTCTTAGTAATTTGACTATTATATGCTTCAGTAAAGAAGTCTTTTAGTCCCTTTTGGGTTTGAAAAACTTCAATAAATAAATCATTTTTTCTAACCCACTCTCTCTTTCTTCCCTTTTTAAAAGTTCAATTGTACATATGTAGATTGCTTGATAATGCTGCTCTGAAAATTAAAGTTCTGTTTATTTTTTTCCATTTCTTATGTAATTTTTCTCTGTGATCCATTTTGGATAATTTCTATGGAGCTGTCTTCTTCTGTATTTAATCTACCGTTAATCCCAAACAGTATTTTGCTTTGTTTTGTTTTTTTAATTTCAGAAAGTATCGTTGCAAATCCTATTTTTTTATTGGGTTCTTTTTAGAGTTTCAAGATCCCTCCTGAAAATCCCTATGACTTTAAACATTGCAGATTTTATAAAAAGGATAAATCTCTACAAAGATTGAGATAGGGGATGAGAGAGAGAGAACAAAGTACCAATATAAGGAATAAAAACAATGTTTTTTTATACCATCCTGTAGACATCCAAAGGATAATATTATGAACAGTACTGTGTTAATAATTTAATTGCTTAAAAGAAATATGCATCTTCTTTGAGAAGAAAACATTCCAAAAACAACTTAGAAGAAATACAAAATGTGAATAGCCTGAAATTTATTAAAGAAATTGAAGCTGTTTATTTAAAATCTTTTCAATCTCAAGAGCCATATGAGCTCAGTGGTGAACTCTAACAAACATTGAAGGAAGAAATAATACTAACTTAAAGCAACTCATTCAGAAAATATGAGTGAACACTATCAATATATTTTATTAGTTTTATATGCTGATGGCAGACCTGAAAAAAACAATGTTGAAAACCAACATACTTCAAAATCATAAGTACAAATTTTTAACAGTAATAGTAAATCCAGCAATGTGCAAAAATAAAATAAAGTATAGCCAATGAAATTGATCCCAAAACACGTTCATCAACCAATGTAACTTACAGCATTATTAGAATAAAATAGCAATACAAAAAACAAAAAACTATATAAGACTGCAATTTAACAGTAAGTCTGCAGCTTCCAGCAAGCATGACCCACATACATCCCAAGGACTCAGGTTTGTGCCCAGGGTAGGGTTGGAGGGGGAACCAAGATTTAAAATGGCTAAGTAAAATAAATGGGATACTTCTTCCTCCTCTCTCTTCCTTCCTGTCTGCCTACTTGTCTTATTCCTCCCATTACATTTCCTTTAATAAGAAAGTTACATAATCACCTCGGTCAATACAGAAAAATAATTTTGTAAAGTTTAACACCTACTTAACGGTTTTAAAAAATTAATATTTTCCCTCGGGAACACATATTTATGGTGATTTTTAAAATAAATAATGGCTTTTTTGTCATTCTGCTAATTGCTTTTTGAGTGTTGTTATTAACGGTAACTTTGCTCTCCGCTTTCTCTTCTTAGGTAATTTGAAAGCAAGTATGTTGTGTTCAGTCCTCTTTTTTTATTTTCCTTTTTTTTTTCCCCTGGAATTAGGTTTTGAAGTTACCCTGGAGTTTACATAGGAGTTTCTATTCCTATTACCTGTTTTTTCTTGAAAAAAGTTATTCTTGAACTCATTCTAACAGTTCACATTTTCAGTTTCCTTCTCCCCACATTTATATTTTAATGTCTTGTTGCTTTCATGTTGGGTTTCTTTTCATTTTATGGAACTTCCCTTGGTATGTCTTGCAAAGCTATTTTTGCGGTAATGAATTCCTTTAACTTTTGCTTCTTTGTAAAGCTCTTTATCATTCCTTCAATTGTAAGTGATAATCAAGCAAAGTAGAGTATCACTGGTTGGAAGTCCTTTTGTTTCAGCACTTTTTCTATGCCATGCCATTCCCTTCTGGCCTATAAAGTTTCTGCTGATAAATCTGCCAACAGTCTTACCGGGGCTCCTTTATTTATAACTAATTTTTCTTTAGTGATTTTTAATATTCTCTTTTTATCCTATATTTTTGACATTTTAACAAATGTGTCTGTTGCAGGTCTGCTTGGGTGTATTTTGTTTGTAACTCTTTGAGCTTCTGGGTCTGGAATTCTGTCTCCTTCCTCAGGTTAGGGGAATTCTCAGCCATTATTTCTTCAAATACATTTTCTGCTCCCCTTGTCTCTCTCTCTTCTTCTTCAGGGAAACTATGATGCAAATGTTGATCCTCTTGATATTACCCCAGAGGTTTTGTATGCTGTCTTCATTTTTTTAATTCATAGTTCTATTTGTTTGTCTGCTTGAGTGCATTCCACTGACCTACCTTCTAGCTCACTGATTTTATTAGACTTCATCCAGGCTACTGTGGAGACCCTCTTGCACTCTTTAGCTTCACGAATTCTACTTTGAACTTCCTCATAATTTATCTATCTTTGTTGTAGTTCTCTTTTTGTTCCTCCTTTGTTTTCCTTAGTTCAGTGAGTATCATTAAAATTTTTGCTTTAAAGAATTCATCAGGTAGTTTAATTATGTCTGTTGCTTTCAAATTTTCCACTGGGATTTTGTTTTTGTTCATCATTTTGCATGTATTTCTCTGTCTCTTTGATCTGTTTGGCATTTTGTTTTCTTTCTGTTGGTGAGGTTTCCCTGATTTAAAGATCTTTTGTTAGGGTATCAAGTTGCACAGAATAGACCTGAGTATTAGTCTGGAATCTGAACTTCCTTTTGTGTGCTTTTAAAAGCCATTGGGGTAGCCCTCCCTGTCCAGGAGTCTCTATCTCCTGCTTTGCTTTCTGTCTCCTACATTTTCTCTAACAAACTTATAAAACTGCACTCTAACACTCAAGAATTCTTTGTTGAACCATTTACCCCCAGTCCCCAGAGCCCCCACATCAGATAGAAGCATTTTAAAATATGGAATCCAAGGCATGCAAGTAAGACTCCACTTTCCAGCCTCCTTACATTTGGCCTTTACATAGGCATTTTGGGAACAACAAAAAAATCTCAGAAAACAAATACAGCTCTGAACTTCTAGGTCACAGTCACTGTCAATCATGGACTGCCCAGAAAACCTCCCTCCCAGAACCCTCAAGTGGCTGAAGAACAGTTTAAAAGCTTCAACCTGTGATTGTTCAAATGAGGCAGCCTTGGACTCTATCCCCTTGGCTGACTCCCCCTATGCATTCCCTTCATTTACCTCCCATCTTCCTTCCCCAATGGAACATTAAGCTCTATCCCTTTTGCTGACTCTTTCAAATGCACTCCCAATAAAGCTTTTTTTCTTAAAAAAGAAGTCATTAGATTTGTTGAAGCTCTATGATGAGTCCTATATTCAGTTCTGGGAGTTCAGCCTACAGAATCAGAGTTAGCCTACGAAATGAAGAAGTTTACCTTAGAGTCATGGGCATGAACAACTAAGTTCAAGGAGAGAGACCTAAGAGTTATGGGTCTAATCTACAATCAAATCACACAAATCACATTCCCAACTCAACTGCCCTTGTAACAGTTCCTCAGTCCTCCAGAAGACTGGCGGTCCAAATAGGGGCAATAAACAAACCTGGAAGCCTAGGAGTGGATTTTCAGGAGCCATTAGGTAGATAAGAAGCAATTTATCTGTTACTTCAGGCTGACAAGAGCTGCCATTTTGATTGAATCCTCCCAATTACTTTTCCCATGAAAGGATTATAATGAAATGTTCCTAGAAACAGTTAACTATCTGCATGTGTACTGCCGAACTGGCTACCTGTCTCTGGCTTCCCATGGAAAGACAATGTTAAGTACCAACAATTTCATACCACTTTGCTAAAGATGGAGAGGTTAGATACATTCCCCACCTTACACTGCTGGTAGGAATATATTAGTGCAACCTCTTTGGAAATAGTATGTAGACTCCTAAAACAAATAAAAATCGATCTACCACTTGATACAGCCATCCCACTCTGGAGCATATACCCAAAGGATACAAATCTCTTAACATAAAAAGTAACTGCACCCCTATGCTCATAGCAACAAAGTTCACAAGAGCCAACACATGGAAATAACTTAAATGTCCAACAATAGATGATGGATAAAGAAGTTGTGATCTATATACTCAATGGAATCCTATGCAGTTATTTAAAAATACGCAATTGTGCCCTTTGCCACAACTGGACGGAACTGGGGCAAAATAAATTTGAAAGAAAAAGAGAAGTATAAAACTGTTTCACTCATATAAGTAATATAATGAAATGAAACAAATGAACACACAAATCTCAACAAAATTAATAGGACAAGGACTGTGGTTACCAGGGGAGTTGGAGGGGAAAAGGAAAGGTAAGAAGGGAAAAGGAGGTGGTAAAGGCCGCCAGAACTCTGATGATGGGTGTGGTGTGAATCATAAACAGAGATGTCATTTAAATATCCTAAAATGCATATAGCATTGTAAACAAAAGAAATAACAACTAATAATGTTAAAAAATGTATAATATGAAAATTAAGTTAAAAATAGTCCTATAAAATACTGTAATTCATTCCCAAATTTAAATTCTTACATGAAATTCTAATATATTAAAGTATATTTGTATAAAAATAGGAAAACAAATCAATTGTGGTATATTCATTACAATAGAATACTATTCGTAAATAAAAAGGAATAAACTACTTCACCACATTACAAAATGTCTGAATACCATGACTCAGGAATATTCCCAGGTATGTACACAGCAGTATATATCATGGTGTTTATATGCTTGCCAAAATATAGGAATATTTAAGTCAACATTTATAATAATAATTAAAGAGTAGAATAAACTTCAAGAGTAGAATTATTAAATGGTGACACAGTTGGTCACTGAAAACTATAAACTGCTATACACAGCAACATGAGTTAATCTTACAGAATAGTACAGATAGAAAGAAGCCTCCATATGAATTAATTACAACAAAAATCAAAATCAAGCAAAACTAGAGTATGCTCACTGAAATTAGAATAATGGTTCTAATTGCAAGGTTGTACAGGGAGATTTCTGTGTGCTGTAAATGTCCTTTCCATTTATCTGGATAGTGAGTCTATGAATGTGTTTACACTTTTTTAATTGTCAAGTCATACACTTAAGATTTTTGGAATATAGTATATTCCAATAACCAGAGAAGCAAAAGAAGAGTAATTAGGTTATTAAAATATTTAGACTCCACTCACAATGACATGCAGGCAAAATCTTGAACTCACTTCCCCCACAGACACAACAAAACTGCTTCTAGATACAAACTACAGTTTTGAAAAATGACTAAGAATAGGGGAACTGGCATCTCCACTGGCAAGGAAAAGTCAGCAAAAACAATGGAAAGGGTAAGAAAAGCCTAATGCTGCCTGGGCAATGGGACTCAAAGTTGGGAGGGACGCCTGTGACATAGAGCTTCTTTTCAGGGACTGCAGGACTTACTTCCACCTCAGGTCCTAACATCTGGGAACTGCACATGAAAGGGGAATGCACACATCCTGGTGTGAAAAGTAGAGAAACTTTCCTTTGGAGAGCAACACGATTCTGGGAGCAGAGAACACAGGACAGAAAGCAAGGAAGCCAAGAGTTGGAAAGGGCAAAGGTTTAATGGAAGGATTTTCATTTGTTAAACCAAAAACTTAAGCAGAAGGAATAAGAAAGACACAAAGTGAGCAGAGAAGCATCTGGGTGATGACCCCAGGCTCTCTTTTGTCTGTGTTGTGCCAGCAGTGGTGGACGCCATATTGAAATAGGATCTGAAGCTGAAATACCCACCTCTCTACCATCAGTGTTACTTTCAGTCCTTGGATAGTTCATTCTTATGATTAAGATTCTTGTGGCCCCCAGGAAAACAATCACCTAGGTAGCATCAGGTAGCACCTGTAACCAATAGCCCTGGTACAGACGGCTGAGTGCTTTCCTGCAATGTTTGATTTGTGGAGATTTCCACTCAGTTGCTGCAACTATCTCAGGGAGGATGTCTGAAAAACAGCTCTTCTTCCCCTTCCTGGAGCCACCGCTAAACCTACCTGCTTGCTTATAACCTAAAGGCCCATAGGACCCAGCAGCTGGAACTCCTGCCCCAGGCCTATACTATGCAACCTGAAATCCTAACACAAGACAATTGTATCAAGACAGGAAGAGAAAAACCCTTAGCTTAACCCATAGAAATAAACACAGTACTAAACATAAGAGACAGAGACAGAGTTTACCCACAAATGATGGATTAAAACAAAACCCCAGAGAAAAATCCCAATGCAAAAGACTTAAGGAAACTACCTAAAGAAGATTTCAAAGCAATGATCTTAATGATGCTCACTGAAATTAGAAGGACAATGGATGAACAAAATAAGATCTAGAACAAAGAGAAAATATGAGAAAGTTCCAAAAAGAAATCACAGACCTAAAAAAATAGAATAGCTGAAATAAAAAACACAGTAGAATGTGTGTGTGTATACACACACACACACACACACACACACACACACACAAACACAATGGAATACTGCTCAGTTATAAAAGACAGATCAAATCTCTAGAGGTTATTATGCTTAGTGAAATAAATAGGAGAAATGCAAATATCATATGATTATACTCACATGTGTATAGAGAAACAAACAAATGAGCCAAATCAAACAAAAAGAGACCTTTACAGAACCCAAATTAGCAGCTACCAGAAGGGAAAGGGAAGTAGGCAAATTGGTGAGAGGCCACTTACATGATGAAGTGTAGAATCAGACTTGGATGGTAAATTCAATACAATATATGCAGATGCTAATTTGCTGATTAACCTTAAACCTACATAATGTGATAATATAATGTTCCTTGAATAAAAATTTTTTTAAAGTAAAGTAACTGGTATTTTTAGTTTCTTCTTTTAGCTTATGTAAAGCATTATAGGGACTATTAGAAAAACACAGGTGTCCCTATTCATTAGAAACTCAGAGTGCAGTTAAACACCCAAGGCTAACATAAATACATTAAATAAAAATCAATGCTTATGTGTCGCTTCCTATGGGAACATAACAATCCACTACAATTTTTTTAAATCACAGAAATATATTCTCCCACAGTTCTCAGGGTCAGAAGGCTGAAATCAAAGTGTTCACAGAACACACTTCCTTCAAAAGTTTTAGGAGAAGCACCTTCCTTGCCTCTTTCAGGCTTCTTGCGTTTCCTTCACATCAATCCCTGCCACTGCCTTCACGTGACCCTTATCCCTGAATGTGTCTCATCCTCTTCTTTTAAGGACACCTAATCACTAGATTTACTGTCCACCCTAATCCAGGCCTCATCTTTTAACTAGTCACATCTATAAAAATGTATTACTTTAATTTACAAAGGTCACATCTGAGGTTATAGGTGGACGTTTGGCGGAAACACTCAACAGGCAATTTTAAATTAAGTGCTGAATTATTTTGTCACAGGAATTCAACAACAGATGCCATCATTGTGATTGTGAAAAGGTGGAGATAGTGTCACTCAACAATCAGGACCTCAGTTCTGCTAAGGAAACAGCACAGTCCAGGTCAGTGACAGCACAGCATGATCTAGCAATGGAAGGGGAGGGACAGGGACAGACCTGACTGACAGGGAGAGTTCTCGCTGAGTAGTGGAAAAAATAAGATTGAATAAATAGAGTGAAGCCAAGTTATAAGAGTCCTTGAAAGCCTGGCAGATTAATTTAGACTCAAACCAATAGGAAATGGGAAATGACTATAAATTCTTGAGCAGAGACATGACATGGTAAAAGCAGTGTTTCAGGAAGATTATGTTGGTGACAGTATGCTGGATGGATTGGAGGTAACAGAGACTGAAGGCTGATATACTTTGTTTTCTGTTCTGGATGAATCTATGGTAGTAAGAGATACAACGCTTAAGCTTACAGAAAGAAAATTCACCTCTATGATTACTTTCCTAAATCTTAATAAACTTCCTAAGTTCCTTCTAAAATGGAAAAGTAGCTAAGTAGCTCAAGAAGCTTTTTTTTTTTTTTTTTGATAATGTTAATTACTCCTCAGTCTAATATTTCTGTTTGGGAATAGGCAACATCTGACCACAGTTCCCTCTTACCCAGAGTTCAGGCTTCATGTGACCTGGAGGCATATTAGAAATATAGAAGCTCAGGCTTCAGCCCACAACTGTAGAATCAAAATCTGCGTTTTTACAGAGAACCCAGAAAATGCACACACCTTTAACTTCATATTAAAGTTTGAAATGCATTGACATGGTAAGTTTCTGTTGAATTGCTGTAGTTTGTGAAAGTATGGATATTACATTGCTGAAACTCTTACGTTCACCTTAAAGAAAAGAAAAAAAAAGTTTGAACCCTGTGCTTCTATGACAAAGCTGTCACACTGAGGCACTCACTAGTCCCAGAGTTGTGGGGCATGCTCACCCACTTACCTATCTCCTGGGGAATAACTGTTACATGGATGAAATATAACATCTGGTTGTCTCGTGAAATGTGTCACTTAGTACATGTAGTTGAAATTGAGACATCTGTTTGTCTCCTCACCATACTGTGGACTCTGCTCTAAAGTGACACTTTTTTTCTCACTTGAAATGTAGCTTCATACTTAGTGCTTCATTTCCTTGCTGTGCAAGTATGAAAGAGGGGAGTACCAGACTGGTGAAGATAATGAAAATCAGCAGATGAGCCACTTATCTGGAACCATGGCAGGATCATCTGCCTTGGGAGTCTGGTTCCAACCCAGCTGAAAAATGTTCTCCTCTGGCACTCCCTTCCCCATTTGCAAGTGTCACCAGTTACCTCAGGCCATCAACGAGTGAAAAATAGTTGGTACTGTTCCCTCTGCGTCCAGGTGGCTAGGAAAAATTGAGCTCAAAACTTTACTGGAGCAGAGTTTCTTAAACTCGAATTGTACATATCACCCAGATATCTCGTGAAAACACACATTCTAAATCAATAGATCTAAAGTGAGGACTGAGAGTCAGCATTTCTCCCCTTTGTTGTAGCTTTACTGAGATAAAATTGATCAATCAAAATTATATCTAAGTTATACAAGTTGATGTTTTGATATACATATAGTGAAATAATCACCACTAATTAACATATCTATAACTACGGATAATTTCTATAACCTTGTATGTGTGTGTGTCTAGAACACTTAAGATCTACCTTTCTAGCAAATTACAATGATATAATGTAGTATTGCTAAATATAGCATTTGTTGTCATTTAAATCTCCAGAAACTATTCATTTCATAACAGAAACTTAGTATTTTGACCAACATCCTGACTTCCCCCTGCATTTCTAACAGACTTGCAGGAGATACTGATGCAGGTCCAAGGACCACACTTTGAGTTGATCCTTGTAGTAATTTCCTGGCAAGATGACATTAGAAAAGCAGAAAATGCAGGAACAAAATAGAACTGTGCTAGAAATAACTCTGTGAATGGGAAGAAATAAAGATAAGAAGGGAATGAAAGAACAGAATGGGCAGATAAAAAATTAAAATTGATAAAAAGAATTTATAAAGACTAAAATATCAAAGAAGCTTAAAATTTATTAGACTGGGTTAGTCTAGTAACCTAGAATCTAGTTAGCTATTCTTCCACTAGAGACATCCACAGTCAGCTATTCTTGACGGGGATTTTCAAATCCCTGAACCAGCAGGATGATAGGGAAAAAATATTGACTCTGGCAGGCAAGATCTTTCTCACTGATCCTGGACATCTGGTCACTAAATCTTTCAGAAGGGCAGATTAGAGATGGCGAATTGAAAACCCCTCCAGCAGAGGTACTGATAGTGATTTTTAAATGAGTATGGAAGCCAGCCAATCTCTCTCCATCCGATCCGCAAAACCATTATTATCCATTCAGTCTTGCAAACAGAAACAAAAGAAACAATTTTACCAGACCACTGTTTTTTAAGACTCGGAAGAGTTTACAACAAAATATTCTCCCCAGAATACCACGACTCAACTAAGTCAAACAACTTTCAGTAAGGTAATATCTATATGGCAGTAGGGAAGTAGGGAGTTTCTGCAACAAGCTTAAAATTGGAAATAAGTACTGTGTATTTTAAAGATGTCCCTGGAATAATAATAGCTTTCTAAACAGGACATTAGCAATCAACAGAATTTGTAGTAAACAAATCGCTAGGTACGCATACTTAGCTCATCATTTTATTTGAATTCATGATAGAGCTTCATCAGGAACTAAGGGTTGGCCTAGACTCGCAATTTGTATTCCTGCAACAGTGATGCAAAAGCAAAGGGTCAAGAAAACATAGAAATCAAAGCCCAATCAACTCTAAGAAGTCTCCCAACCTGCCACCTAGTGCTGTCACTAACAGGGGAAGCAGGCAATGGAATGTAATTAGCAACGCAATGTAAGCTGTCAGTAAAACTATCTTCCAATGGGAACAAGGTCTACTTAAACTGAATGGTGAGATGAATTTACATATCTCCTTACATATTCTGACTTTGACTTGATTGAACTAGAAGACTGAAAACAGGTCTTGACCTATTTTACCCTGAGGAGCCTGGCACAGCACGATGCTGAGTGGTCTCAGTCTTCCTGATCCTGACCCACGCTGCCCTCAGAGTGACGACTTAGTGCCTGAATCAGTCATTGAGGACCTGTGCTGTTCCACCTCACCCCCATTCACAGTCTCCATGGTAGATATATAATGGGGGAGACAAATAGGGGAGGGGCTGCATTACAAGCTGAGCCCCCTCCTTCCCTTCCACTTTGTACCTGCAGAGACAGCATAGGACATCAGCCGTCTTCAACTCACCCTGTCTCATGACAGTCCCATCACCCAGTTCTTGATTCAGATGTATAATTGGTTAGAAATCATGTCCCAATACCCAATACTATTATATATGTATGTGTATATATATATATATATATATATATATATATATATATATATATATATATATATAATGGTAGAAGGATGCACTATGGTAGAAGGATGTGGAGGTCAAGTCCAGGTCCTACTTTTGGGGTCCAGATCCCCACTCGGTTGCAACAGCTCTGTGAAATGATACTGTGTGTGACCTCACGGAGCTTATTCTGGATGGTAAAGTAGAGACACTGATACCAGCATCACAAGTAATTGCAGATCAAATGACTATATTTAAAAGCGGCCTCTCTATAAAGTCTGTAAAAGTGGTGCAGTACAGGAAACAAAATGAAAGGGAACACACAAAATAAAATTAACAATAGCTCACTTATTTTTTGTTTTTGTTTTTTGCTTTAAAGCCATCTTTGCCTGAAGACTTTATTTAAAAGACAAAAGAAATCCAAAGCCTTTCTCTGATATCTATATTCCTTTAAGGCTGTTTTTAATTATTTAGGCTCTACATCTGAGGCTGTTATCATGTTTTCTTAGATTGCTTAACATTCTCTGTTTCAGAATTTTATCAACCTTGGAATCTCTGTGAACATATTTGTTGGGTTAAATGTATGATTATTTCAAGAGGTTATGTGTCCGCTTATCTAATTACGAATTAAATTCTTCTTCTGAAATAATAAGGATTTTTTTTTCTTTCTCTATCATTTTCCAAAAGTAAAACATAATCCTTCTTTCCTTGCCATCGTCTCACAGATGATGAATCATGCGTCTTCCACCTCCTCCCAAGCACAGAGATTGTGAAGAACAGATTGTGAAGCCTGCTTTGGGGGAGAAAACCGGCAAGTCGCAGCCTCATGGCTGAAGGAGGATTCAGGCAGTTGTGCTGGAGGCAGTGCTTGCCAGCAGTACACCAGACATGCTCGAGGTTCACAGACAGAAGTTACACAGCATGCCTCCAGTGTCCAACACGTGGCCTCCCTCAGGCCAGCCTGCTCGCCACACGTGTCCCTCATCCCCAGTCCCCATCTGGCCGGTCTTTGGAACAGCTTTTCTGACTTCATGCTCAATGTCTTGGGCCTTCCTGCTATGGGCCATGGGACCTTATTTAGAGCTATTTCTTCCCACCAACGAGTGAATCATATGTGTTTTCAACAATACAGCCATCTGGGCATCTGACACCAGTCACCAAGTAATTAGTGGAAAATGTTGCAACATATCCAGGGATATTTAATAAATATTTCTTGACTGAATAAATAAAACTCAGCAACTCTACATGTGCTCACGACACAAGAGTATAATGGAGAGGATTTTTATATTTCTCTAGTTCTTTAAAGACTCCCATACCTCTGCCTACTCTCTAAGCATTAGCTACTCCTTAGTGTCCCAGCCTTGAACTACTGATCTTTTCAACCTCCTCAGTCTCATCAATGACATCCCCCATAAGCATCCCCTATATTCCAATAATCTCCAGTATCTATTTCTAGCCCATAGCACTTGTCTCAACAGATTTGAAACTCAAACCTGATGGCCATTTTCATCAGGCATTTATGAACATCTCAAATTCCACACATCCAATACTGAATTCATTAATTTACACTCCAATACCAGTGTTCCACCTTTTTTATTCTATCCACTGGTGGCCTCGCCATCTACTCTAAAATTCCTGAGACTACTCCTCAACTTCTCTAATGACTGTCACACAGTCTCCAAATTCTGCTGATTTTACTTGCCAGCTATTATTTCTCTTCCCATCCAATTCCCTGAGCTCAGCCCCATCAGGAGTGTTAAATTAACCTCCTAACTAGTCACTCTGTCTCTTGACTTCAAACCCACAAGGTAAGATTGATCTATATCAACACCACCTTAACAAGATCATTTCTTTGTTCAAAAACCTCAAACAGTTTTTTCTTTAATTAACTGCAAAGCCTGCACTGGAGATTTATGTACCAGGCTACATACAGCACATCTTCCCAGACAATCAGTTTTTCTCAGAGTTGGCAAGCAAACTTCATTTTTTATTTGAAACTAACCATTAT
Source organism: Solenodon paradoxus (assembly GCA_004363575.1). Taxonomy (NCBI): domain Eukaryota; kingdom Metazoa; phylum Chordata; class Mammalia; order Eulipotyphla; family Solenodontidae; genus Solenodon; species Solenodon paradoxus. The sequence continues at coordinate 237,731 of RJWH01001821.1, forward strand.
ATAATAGAGGACAGTGCAAAATGCAGTGCCCTGTATGTATGTGGTAATGTAACTTAATTTGTTATTGCTTATGTTTTCAGGGGCTATCTCCTATGCATTGCATAAAAACCAGGAGCATATACGTTTTCTTTACTACTACAGTGCCAGAATCTACAATATGATTTTCCAATTAGAAAGCACTTAAAAAATATTGAATAAATATATAAGCCCACAAGACAGTCTGCCAGCTGAAGTCTCCAAAGGGCCAGAGGGTTCCATGTTCTTGAGTGTGGTCTGGTGCCACGCATGCAGCCTGTATAGCCATTCAGACCCTTTCTGAATATCACCGACCATCAAATTTATACTAATATTTATGCCACAGGGCTAAAGTCAGAATGATGCTAGGTTTCATATAGACACAGGAAAATGATCACCTAAGTTCTATATACAGTTTTGTCTGTGCCTACAGTACCAACCATCTCTTGGGATTCCACCAGTTCCCAGTACCCTTTTCTCTAGAGCAGGCTCAAAATCAGTCTATAGCACCCTGTAGACTCCATCCCAAATTCCTCTTATAACCAGTTATCACATAAAGACAGTCTTGCACAAAAATGGGAGCAAACCTTTGGAAAGAAGTAGGTAAATTAATGTGCCCTGTATGTACAAGTCTAAAAGAAAGTCCACGGTTTAGGCCAGCCCCTTTGCAACTTGCAGTTTATCTGGAAAATTCGTACTTACTCTCTAGACCTTAAGGTAAGTATTTCCTCTTTTGGGGGGTATTTGCCCACACCCCGTCTAAAATTTCAAACTCCCTCAGCAGCCTGTGTCTACCTCTATTACCATCAAAGCAGTTCCATATTTGTAGGGCTTCAATCTAGCATGGTTTCCACAATCTTCTGTAAGCAAAAGAATGCAAAATTACAAATATAAAATTAGATGCGAACATGACTTATTTATAATGAGAAAAATCAGATGAAATTACAAATTCAAAAATATATATATATATATACAAAACAGAAACACAACATTCTATTTCTTTAATTAATTGCCTGATAATATCTTTCTCTGTAATTTCTTCCTTCTTGATTATATAATACTTAAGCTTCTTCATATGACAATAATTTTGTACATATTTTCCATAGAGAGAAGAAATATAATATAGCATTTCCTTTGCCACAGTTGAATAATGTTGTTTTTTACTATTGTTAGGCTTCATAAAACATGCTACATTATACACAAAATCTCTGTATAGCTACAAGCACAGAATTTCTGATGAATTTTATTTCACACTATTCCTATCTTAAAAAACAACATATGGTGTGGTTATAATTGTATATGAATGATCACATTTTAACTATATACCAGTGAGAATCAAAATCTTTGCTTCCAGTTTTACACACTGGCTATCTAGAAGAATTTTCTACAGACTAGCTTTTCTAATTCCATTTATTTTTTGCTTTTTCTCCACCCACATCCTTTCTGTGCCAAGAACACAGAACAACCCATACCCCACTTCAAGCACTAGCCCTGTACCTCCATGTCACAATCAGGCGAGTTGACATGATCAGCAATACAAGCATTCCTAGAAGCCATTTCTACCCAAGATGATTAGCAATAGCTTAATTACACAAGGAAGCAATTGAAAATACATGAATATATCCCACTAGACCCAAACAAAATATACCCTCAACTAGATTTCCCTTTACCCAAATCCCAAAATGCCTATTGCTAGCGCTGTGTCACTTGTATTAACAAAGTGAAGTAAGAAACAGGGAAGTCACAGTAGAGAGAGAGAATATTACCACATGAATACAGTAAAACTAGGTAACATTTGCAAAATTTACAAAAACAGAACCATGTGAATACATTGCTAGGGCTTTGGAACAGACTAAACAATTGGTAGTTCTGAAGCTCACATTTCATTAATTTCACAGAAGACTCATTTCTAATCACTGCACTTATCAAATTGTACATTAATTAGTTACTTGTATATCTCTCTCCCCTTTGAGATTCTAAACTTCTTAAAAATAGAATGATAGAATGTCTTTTTTTTTTTTTTTTTTTTTTTTTTTTTGTAGATGTCTTTCCAGTTTTCCCAGCACCATTTGTCAAATAGATTTTCCTTCCTCCCTGTACGCTCTTGGCACCTTTGTCATAGATTAACTGTCCATATAGATGTGGCTTTATTTCTGGGGTCTCAATGTGATTTCACTGATCAGTGTCTGTTCTTATTCTAGTACCAAACTGATGATGATTGCTTTGTAATATAGTTTGAAGTCAGGGAGTGTGATTCCCCAATTGTTCATTTTTTCTCTTAAGACAGATTTGGCTATTCAAAGCCTTTTGTGATTACATACAAACTTCAGTGTCATTTGCTCCATTTCCTTAAAGAATGTCCCTGGAATTTTGATGTGAATTGCATTAAACCTATATATTACTTTGGGCAGAATGGCCATTTGTACTGTTAATTCTTCTGATCCGTGAGCATGGAATATTTTTCCTTCTCTTTGTGTCTTCTGTTTCTTTTATTAAGGTTCTGTAGCTTTCATTATAGAAGTCTTTCACCTCCTTTTTAAAGTTTATTCCCAGGTATTTCATCTTTCTAGGTGCTACTGTGAATGGAATATCTTCCATAATTTCTTTTTCCTCTACTTCATTGTTTACATATAAGAATGCTACTGATTATTGTATATTGATTTTATATCTGCCATTTGACTGTATTCATTTGTTATTTTAAGCAGTTTTTTTCAGGGAGTTTTAGGGTTTTTTTAGGTAAAATATCATATCATCTGCAAATAATGATAGCTTTATTTCTTCTTTTACAAGTTGGATTCCTTTAATATTCTTTTATTGCCTTACTGCTCTGGTCAAAACTTCCAGAACTATATTGAATAGAGATGGTGATAGTGGGCAGCCTTGTCTTGTTCCAGATATTAGGGGTAAGGCTCTCAGTTTTCACCATTTGATTATGATGCTGACTATGGGATTTGTCAGATATTTCTTTTATTATGTTGTGATATGTGTGTTCTATTCCTATTTTGGTGAAGTTTTTTTTATCATGAATGGGTGTTGAATCTTATCAAATATTTTTTCTGCATCTATTGAGATGATCATATGGTATTTTCATTTTCAGTTTGTTGATGTGGTATATTACGTTGATTGATTTGCATATGTTGAACCATCCTTGCATCCCTGGAATAAAGTTCACTTGATTGTGGTGTATAATTTCATTGATGTGCTATTGAATTTCATTTGTCAGGAATTTGTTGAGGATTGTTGCATCATATTCATCAGTGATATTGATCTACAGCTTTGTTTTTTGGTGCTGTCTTTATCTAATTTTGGAATCAGATAAATTTGACCTCATAGAATACATTTGGGAGTTTTTCCTCCTCTTCAACTTTGTAGAAGCATTTAAGGAGAATGAGGATTAGACCTTCTTCGAATGTTTGCTAGAATTCACTAGTGAAGTCATCTGGACCTGGGCTTTTGTTTTTAGGGAGGCTTTTTTGTTTGCTTTGGGGTTTTGTTTTGTTTTGTTTCATTTTATTATTACTGCTTCAATGTCTGTGCTTGTGATTGGTCTGAATTGCCTGTGTCCTCCTGCTTCAGTTTTGGAACATCACAGGATCCTAGAAATGTGTTCATTCTTCATGACTGACAAATTTGTTAGCATGTAAGTGTTTGTAACAGCCTCTCATGATCCTTTGTATTTCTGTGATGTCAGTTGTAGTCTTACCTCTTTCATTTCTAATTTTTGTAGACCTTGTCTTTGAACCCTTTGTCTTTGGACCCAATATGTGTTTCTTTTAGGTACAATATTGGTGGGTCCTGTTTTTTTGATCCATCCAGCAATGCTATGTTTCTTGATTGAAGAGTCCGTTCCATTCACCTTTAGGGAGATGATTGAAATCTGGGGCTTTATTACTGTAATTTGATCCTTTGTTCTCTGTTGTTTTTCTCTGTCTGCTGCCTCATTTCCTGTTTGTTCTTTTCATTCCTTTGGATGGTTTACAGTGTCTAATTTTTGGTCAGTTTTGTCTACTTCCTGGCTTTGTGTCTCTTTAGAACTGAGTTTTGTGCCTGTCTCTAATTGTCTCTAATTGTATTGCTCTCATAATACAGACTGTCGTGAGCTGATACCATATCATATTTATATATTTGCATAGGTTACCTGTCTTTCTTTTCCCCTTTAGTATTTTTGCATTCTCTCCTGTTGATCTCATCCTTTTTCTTCTTTTGCTTTCTTGCTTGCCACCATTCTTGAGGCTTGGTGGGTCTTTGTTTTCATTTTCACTATTGTAGGGACCCTTTTGCGATTACTTGAATGTCACACTGGGTGACAGAAAAATCCATCAACTTTTGTTTGTCATTGAAGACCTTCATTTCTCCATCATATTTAAATAAAAATTCCCAGGGTAGAGTCTTCTCGGCTGGTATTTTTTTGTCCTTTTAAATTCATTGTTCCACTCTCCCCTAACCTCTAGTGATTCTGTTGAGAAATCTGGTGATAGCCTGGTGGGTGGGCCTTTGTAGATTATGCTTTTGTTTTAGTTAATAGCCTTGAGTACCTTTTCTTTGTTGTTGACTTTGCTAGTTTTACTATGATGAGTCTGGGAGAAGGGCTAATTACATTTAGAAATGTCCGTGTTCTCTGCTTCTTGAACATCCACGGTTATATTTTTAACAGATGTGGGAAATTCTCTGCTATTACTTCTTTAAATCAGTTTTTTGCACATTTCTCTCTCTCCTCACCTTCTGGGACATCTTTTACCCTTAAGTTTGTTCCTCTCATAGCATCTAACATTTCTTATAAGATTTCTTCATTTTCCCACAAACTTGTTTCCCTCTTCTCTTCCATGAGTATTGCCTCTGCTAACTTGTCTTCAAAATCTTTATTCATTCCTCTGTGATTGTTTTTATGGAGTTTTCCATGCTTACCTGCAATTCCTTGAGGGTATCTTTCATCTCTAGCATTTCTGCTAGGACTTTCTTATATAGCCTCAGTCTCCGTGATGAAGCAATCCCTTAGATCTTTCACATATTTTCTGAGGTCTTCCCATTTTCTTTGAGTAGTTGTGTGAGCCTTCTGCATCTCATTCAGCTTTTTAATAACTATCCTTTTAAACTCTTTATCTGTTAGATTGTCCCAATCCATGTTGTTGGAGTTCTTCTCAAGAGAGGTCCTGGCATCATCCTCTTTTGGGGGCCTTCAAGGTTTTTTTGGGGGGTGGTAACTCAGATTGTGGTATGGTTTTCTTTTCTACCTTCAATTTAGCACTGTGGCTGACTTTATCTTTTACTTTAGACTTCTTGGTGGGAATATAAATTTGTGCAACCTCTTTGGAAAACAGTATGGAGAGTCCTCAAAAAATAAAGATGAATCTACAACATCCAGCAATCCCACTCTTGGGCATATACCCAGAGGATACAAAATCTCTAATCAGGAAAAATATCTGCACCCCTAGATCATAGCAGCACAGTTCATAATAGTTAAGTCATGTGAACAACATAAACATCCAACAACAGATGACTAGATAAAGAAGCTGTGATATATACTCAATGGGCTTCTTTGCAGTTACTTAAAAAAAATAAATTGTGCTCTTTGAAATCATCTAGATGGAATTGGAATTCACGTTGAGTGAAATTAGAAAGAAAAAGAGAAATACAGGATGGTTCCACTCATATGTGGAATATAATAAAAAGAAACATATGAACAGGTAAACTCCAGTAAAAACTCTCAGAAAAAAAGATGATGGCTGCCAGGGTAGCGACAGGCATGTGGGAGAGAAAGAGGAAAAAGTGGTGGTAAAGGACACTAGAACTCTGACAGAGGTTGTGGTGTGAAATATAGATTGAGATACAATGTCAATATTCAAAATTAAAAAAACAAATAAATTATGTCTTTTTCATCTTTACTTCATAGTATTTAACGTTGACTGGCATATAGTAGACAGTAAATAAGTGTGTGTTACCTGAGCTGAAATGAGATGGCAGAAAAGACAAAAAGTTTCAGTGTCCATCTATTTCACTTGTAGGCATCAAATCGTTTGTTACTTTAGAAAGAAAAGCATGATAGTGTCAAACAGATATTTTGAAATTAATGAAAGGTAACTGACCAAGCACAAGTTTAACAAAGGGAAAACAATACATTTTCCTGTGATATCATAGAATAATCTCATAGGTGAATCTCAAGTTGCTTTATTAATAAGCAATATTATGGCTATCTGGTCAAATTTCTGAAGAGTTTGTCAGACTAGCAAAACAGCCTATGGATAAACCAAAGACCAATACAGTGAAAAAACATAAATCAGTCATGAATGAGATTTGGAAAACACCTTTATATGTCTTGATGATATTTCTCGTTTATTCATTCAGTGGCTATTTAGTGAGTATCCACTATATGCCAGGCATTATGTTTTAGGATCTAGGGATTGCAACAGAGGTAAAACCATACATGATCCCCAGTTATATGGAAGACAGAAATTTACAGAGGAGACAGATATTAATTAAATTATCGTAATAATAGCTGAATAACAACTGATAGATAAGAGCTGAGGAGGAAAGGATCCAGATTCTTAAGAGGGCACAAATGAAGGACCTTGACCTATGAGCTGGTTTAGGATAGTTTTCCTAAAAAACAGATACTTGAGCTGAGATCTAAAGGATAAAAAAAATGAACTAGTGGAAGAGGAATACATCAAAGACAGGTATCTAGAGGAAGAGTATGTGCAAAATTGCTGTGGTGAGAAGTAGCTTAAGCTATCAGTTGTCCTTGGTAATTTACTCTGTCATTCTCTGGCCTACTCTGCAACCCGAAGTGTTGACCTCTATGTGTCAATCAGGTCCTTTGCTCTCTGAATTCTGCTAACATTAAGTTAATTGTTTCAGCCATTCTTCTAGATATGAGTTGGATAATATTGTGATATTCTCTAAGAGCACAGTTCCTGAGGGTTATCCTACCCAACAGTTATAGCTAAGGCCACCTCTGCTAAATATAGGGACCTACATTCTTGGTAGCAGCTCTCAAATGCTTCATCATCTCTTACTGGTTTTTCATAGCCTTGACTAAACCTAGGTAATAGTTCCCTCACTGCTCAATTGCACACTTTGAATGTGCCAGCTCATTCCTGCTGGGAGTGTGAGCTAAGATGGTTTAAGAAACTGAATTTAGTGTTAAGTGAGGAGAGTGGTACACAATGCAGTTGGAGGTCTCCATAGGAACCAGAGTATCTGGGGTCCTCTAACCCATTTTGAGGATTTGGAACTTAGAGTACTAGACAAACATTGAAGACTTTTCATCTGAAGGAACATAGTTGGACTTGCTGTTTTGGTCAAAGCTAGAATAGACTGGGTCAAGAAGTAAGAATAAGGAAACAAGAATTCTCAACCTTCATAATTTTGGCTTTAAAAAAAAGAAGGAAAAATTTAGGTTAATAGTTAGAGAAGGGATGCAGGATCAATAGTAAAGTTTATTAAATGATATAAGGGAAAAATTGGAAAATTTCAGTAGGAGAATGCAATAGAATGTACGTAAAAGAGATGAATGATGGCTATTATATGGGTGTTACAAGGCAGTGTGGGGACCAAAGGAGGTTTCCCCATTTCTCTGATATTCTTCACAGATTGAATGAATAAATAAAGTAACATTAGACACAATTAGTAAGAAAAAGCTCAAATGTAATAGCCTATATGGGAATTCTCAAGGTGATAATTCTAAGGTAGCTGGGGCAGACCAAAAATTTACATCCTATGCTGAAGCATGAAAAGGGGCCTTGTGGGTTCAGAGGAGAGAGGAGGGGGGTCTTCAGGTAGCAAGAAGGAATGACTCATATTTACTCTGAAAATAAAGATGGATGTACCTTTCCAAACTACATTCTCCTAGGGAAGAAGAAACAATGATCCTCTCTTGATTAAGGGAAGAATAGGTATTCAGGATGTGGCGTATGGCTTCTTTGATTAAAGGAATGATGAAAGGGTCAGGAGATCAAGAGCTTCACTTTTGCCTCCTGGATTATTCTCTATTGTCCTGGAATAAGAAAATCATAACAGGGTGGGGCATCTATAAGAGAACATTTCTGAGAGACTTGATATAATCTTTTTACCCCTTAAATAGGAAAAAAGCAACAGCACTGGCCATATATAGAAGAGGACCTGTTCCAATGTAGCAGAAGGGAAGAGGGAAGAAGCAAATGTAAACCTTTGCATTTGAGTAAGTGTGAGGTAGCAGAGAATTGCTGGTGAGATTTTCCATCTGTTGACATAAAATTTCTTTGTAAAATAGAAGAAAAAGTCATTCATCACTGAGAGTAAGAGAAAATGTTAAGAGAAGGTAGGGGGAGATCACAGTTTAATAACAGTGGAGTTGTTGTAAAATATTTGTGTGAAAATGAAAGGGCAACTCAGAACAGATTATTGTAGGAGTGCCAAGCAGTTAGAGAACACTTTTGAGTTTATTGACACAAATGCTCTCCTCCCTCTCTACTACAAGCCTGCTGAGCCCAAGAGACTTAAGGGTAGCTAGCCTGAGTCTGGACTCTAGGGAACACTCAGGACGCGACAAGAGTTAATGGGCCAATAATGGGCCAAGAGTACACACGTGACCCAAGCTCAGCCAATCAGAGTACAGCCTGAAATTTTCACTCGTGTAGGTACCAATACTGCTGCTTTCCCTCTCACCACGACTGAGAGAACAAAGATAATGGAAGCTTAGTTAAGGTTTCTAGATGGAACTTGTCATCAAGCTAGAGAGAAAAGCAGTAAAGACGCTGTTTGCCTATTTAGATTCAGCCATACTGAAAGCTTGACCACTTCTTGGTTTTTCACTTACATAAGTCAATACACCTCCATTTTTAAGCTAACTTTACTTGGATTTCTGTCTAATTTGTACAATAGTTACAGAGCAATCATTAATGTATAGTCTTATCTTACTTTCTCTATAAATGCTTCACTGCCTGAATATGGACAGGGAAAAGCATAGGTGGTTACCAGGATTTATCTAGGGAAAAGTTTTTGCCAGAAAAATGCAGTCAGTTTTAAAAAGGTATAAGTGAATCTGCATAAGCCTTATGCTTAATTTTCTTTTCTTTAATCTATATGCCGGATCTTATGTACCTGAGGTTAGAATTGCAATGGGATGACATATATAGTTAAGGTCAAATCCCCATTGAGAAAAATCTAACCTGATCATCCCTCCCACTCCCACTGGCCAGGAGATTCCTAGTAAAACTATATTCACTGCAGACAACGTTGCTTCTAGAGGGACATGCAACTAATATTAAGGAAGAATGGACGAGGGAACAAAAAAAGGCGGGAACATAAACAACGTAAAAGAAGTCAAAAATTTTGAAAAGAGCTCTGTGATATTCCCAGATATATCACAAGTAACAGCCAACAGTTGCTGAAGTCAAGACAACGTGTGAAGTCTTTCCAACTTCATACTCCTTGTAGCTTCTTAGCAGGGCCAGAATAGAGGAGAGCAATGTAGGTCTATGAATCATCTACATTACCGCCCGGCAGGAGACTTCTAATAATTTATATATTCCATCTGGATGCAACTTAAAGCACTAATTACCAGAGACACGAACTAATACCTAGTAAGATTAATGAATGAGTCTTAAAAATGAGACCAACTGGAGCCTCAAATTCAGCATGACTACAAGTGGACAAAAAGTTTTCCTGCCACATAGCAGACGGTATTTAGAGCTTCTGATTTGATATGAGTGAGAGGCAACCCCTTGTTGAGTGAATTATTTAAATTCACACCAAGATCAAGAATTTAATTTAAAATGTCACTTGTATTCTTGTATTATCACCTTTGCCTTTTGAAACTAAGAGCATAAAGAAGTTTTGAAAAAAGGAAGGCCATCTGGACCACCCTAGTTACCACTTATGGTTAATTATTATTAATATTAATAATTTTGCTTAAAAGCACACAAACCTTGAGGCTTCAAAGTCCTTCACAAGACAATAAAGATCAGGTAAGCCATGAGAAGTCACAAAGCTGGGGAAGTAATTAGCTAGTAAATTCCACTGAAAAAAGTATTTAATCAAAATAAAAGTTGAGCTCCTGTACAGTATGTAATGACCTTTTCCTGAAAGGCCATATATTTCCTAGTCCCATTTTCATACCAGATCCAATTCCCATTGCCCTTTGAAGTCAAAGTCACCTCTATACATAGAAAATACAGATGAAACTTGGAAGCAAACAGAGAATATAGTTCTAGTTTTATTCTGACTAGCTTTATAAAGAATCATCCATTCTTAAAAGCACATGTACACTTTTTAAATCATAAGTAATTTGTCTTATAAATACCTTTCTTCACAATTAGACTTTGCCTTATTATGTCTTTTTTGATTATTTTCAAAATATTTTATAGAGTAGATAACAGCAGAAACTTTATTTCATCTTACACTAACAATCCAATAATTTCTATGACTTGACTAACATACTTTCAGTAAACATGATTTATGTATTTTTGCTTCCTTGTTCAAACCACTGAATGAACTGCACTCAACTTCTGGCTTCATACTTTCTTTTTCTTTTAATCCAAAATATCCATGCCTGTATAGCTCATAATCGACTAATAACAGACTTACAAAATTCTAAAATTCATCACATTTATTGTGTTCTTTGAAAACAATTTAGAGCATCCATAATTCCTCATTCATAAAACAGAAAAAATAATCCTTATGAGATAATGTATGGAAAGCACATAGCATAGAGTATGCATATAGTGTTTTTTAAACAGTAATAATTACCACAAACATTTGTCCTTTTCTCCCTTACTGTGATCCACTTTTCCATATTTCCCCTCAGGTCAAATGATTCTGTCTTTTTTTTTTCCATGCCTCATAACTCCCAGCAACCCAGAGAATGTCCCATGATAATTATTATCTATTTTCCTCTTTTCTTTTTAAATAGGTCCCACATGATTTTTCTTTTACCCCAGTCTTTTAAATTAAATTAAACTCCTGTTGTTGGTACATAATTTCCAAAGTTCTGGTGAGATTCTATTCTGAAACGACATTAGCCTAGTGTCCCTACCAGCTTACACCTGCCTTTCTGTGTCTCTCCCTGTGAAGTCTTATGGCTCCTAACCCATCTCTAAACTCTACAGCACTTATTAACTGCCCTCTCAACTTGTTCTTCTCTTAATTCAATAATCTACACTGAAGTCAGGTGGAAATTCATCTCACTGAGTAGACATCTTTTCAACAGCCATGCTGACCCATGGCCTCTACTACTTCCAAGCTGCTTAAAATGGAAATGGAAGGGTGCAGGATCCCTGAATCACAGGGAGGCAGCATCTAAACCCTGTTCTGATTACAAGTGTCAAGTTCTTTCTGAAATATTTCTGAGGAGTGAGAGAACAAGCAGATTTATAGGGTACATACTTCACTGGTTTTTATTTTGGTGGTGTGTGTAGATGAGAAAAGATTAAAAGCCCAAACAAATGTCTAAATCACTGCACAACACTGCAGTAGATTTCCCAGCTATAGGTGCTGTGGACAGCACTCTACAGGGAAAAGTAGCCTCTGGCTCCTTCTTCCCAGGAAATGTAAAGAAAAAGATCCTAAAGAATTAGGAGGGAAGTTCCAAACTGTCAAAACTGTATTTCATGAGACACAGTGGCTCAATTTTTAATATGAACTTTCTTTGAAGTGCTAAATACCAAAAACTAATTCTAACGTTTGGGCATGATGTAACCCAAGGTGTGATTTATATTGAAGATTTAGGAACCTGGGTGCTGCTTCTTCCAGATACTTGAGTCTAGAGGAAGAATAGCACAGTGATTAGAAAACAGAGTTTCAAATCTCATGATTCTGAATTCAAATCCCACCTTGAATATTTTCTAACTAATTAAATCAGACAAGTTACTTAACCTTTAAACATTATATATGATATGTAACTCCTCAAATCTCTGAATATCATTCATAAAATGAGAATATTAACACTTTGTTCTTACATTTAAGTAGAGCAATGTATATATTGTTATTTATAATCATTAAGCTAGTTGAATACTATTTTTATAAAATTAAATATGCAAAGGAAGATTAAAGTCAAAAAGAAACAGATGGCTACAATTCAAGTTTTTACAAGTCTGTTTCCCTGAGAGCATTATTTGGGGCAGGGGAGCCTACCTAAACTTTTGAAATGACATCAGATAAAAAGTATTTTTCCCATCAGAAATCTGGTCTCCCTTCTATATCTATATCTATATCTGAATCAGTCCCACTCACTCCTGGCATCTAACTCCTCACCACTTTCTTTTCCAACCCATGATATTTCCAACTTTGGTTGGTTTCTATTTCAATACAAAATAAGGAAGTCCACTGTGTTACAGCTACCTTTCATATACAAAAGAATCCAGCACTCAGTATGCAAAAGAAAAATGTTTATTTCCAGGGGCTTGGGGGTGGTGTAATAATAAGGGTCAGATTACATGTGTGATCAATTTTGGCCTTTTGCATGTCAATTAACTTATCACACTTGCATGTTTTATTGATGACAAAATCCTATAGAGGGATGTTATTATGCTCATATTTTAATGTCTCGGAGGTCAGCATCTCCCCACACAGATATCCACTGGCATACATTCGAATGCAGAATTGCTAGCTTTATCATCTTAAATGATTTAAGCCAATGAAAGGACACTCCATTTGTTTGCTCAATAGTCAATTGAAATGGAAACGGATAGCTGAGTGCATCTCTGGAGAAAGTCTCTTCCCCTCTAGTGCCAATTACGAATATGAAAGGCACACTCCGCTCAGCTTGCTCTGGATAATAAATCACTAAATTGGAAGCTTCAGTTACCTTGCTGATTTTGATAAGAAAATTAATAGAATTAGCAGCTTATCTACCCAACCAGGAGATCCACATTATGAAAGAGAAGAAATGGAAAGAAAAAAGAATGAAAAAGAAAAGAAAGAAATCTGTTTCCACAGCCAGGGCTGCCTGTATTTCTTCCTGTAGATAGGGCGACAGTTTGGAGTTTCATGTGGACCCCCTATAGTGATAAAGCTCTGTTGAAAACAATGCAAGAAACATTATCAATTATTGTCTACTTGTTCTGTTTTCATGCATAATTAAAGCTAGACAATGTGAACACTGGATCAGACATCAAATGAGGCTGCATCCAGCAAAATCCAGTATGGGTCCTCAGACTGATAAACAAAAATTCTAAAGAGCCTGAAATTTAAAAGTGGTGAAATTGATATTGTTTTCAAAACCAGGATTTACTACCTTTACTATTTCCTTAGACAAGGGGTATTATAGCACTTTCTTTTTGTCCAAGAAAAAGTAATGGTCTGCCATAACACTGCTACTCTCAAAACAGAAAGACCAGAGCTAATTGTTTAAAAAGACTCTTAGTTACCTTCCCGCATCCTTTCTTCTGTAAATGTATATATGAAAATCTGTAATTATTTCTTTGAGGAACATTTTTTTAACAGCTGTAAATGATAATGAATCAATCACTATGTGCATCTTTTTTAATCCAGCAGCTGCAGAACTTCCCAATCAAAGTAATTAGTTGATATTTGTCAAGCACTTTGAAATTGAGAAGTGGAGTCTCATACATGCTAAATATTGTTCTTACTGCTGCTGCATTAGGAATTAGGAAAAACGACCTTCAGACAAACCTCTAAAAGATAGGGTACATCCACACACTACTGTCTAAAACAATCATCTAAAACTCCAAGGCGAATAAAAACAGATTCAGATCAGTGGCTCTTTTCAATATACATCAGAAGTCAATTTTAGCTTCACAGGAAAGTACATATCAAAGGTTGTTCAGAGTAAAACTTATCACTTTCACATTTATATTAGTGTGTCAACTTGCAGCACACTTTTTCTTAAAACACACTTCTCAAGCAATATATGTCTGTACAAACATGTCTAAGAGTCTCATAGATCATCAAACTATCTTAAAGAATGTTTGCCATCATATTACTGTATTTGGGTGGAAAATGACTCTTTCAAACAACAGATGTTCTATATTATTTCAAATATTTATTTTCTGGCAGGATATAGATTTGGGAAACTGCCTAAGTATTAGATTGGTATGGTTTCCAGCAGATTTCACTATTTTCATTCAATATTTCAATTTAAAAATTTAACCGACATGTATCTCTGCTCTCTATATCACTGACAGAGTTGGTCATAAGAAGAGTTGGTCTGTTGACAGTATATTTCAAAGCACAAAGTAAAAGACAATCTTTATAGAGATATAGCACAGAGATAGCTACAATTGAAATATTATTTCTTGGAGCAATAACTCTAGAAATGGAGTTATAAACCTGCTGGCATCCGTTGCTGGTAAGAACTAGGGGGAGAAAATTCTGTCTTAAACATAGACCAAGTACAAGAATAGATTTTCTTTTTCCTGATCTTGATAAGCAGCAGCTTGATTGAGAATCCTATGTTACTAAGCAATTAATTGTTGACCATTTCTTTATTGAGAAATGAATAAAATTACAGATGGTTCACACTACTCAACAGTGCTCATACACACAAACATAGATATTTGTGAATCAAACAATGAAACTAGTGTGCATATGTGCATAACAATGCCACAGGAAGGGGAACCATCATAGAATATCATGTGATAAGCATATACGAGGCAACCTGATCAATTTGATGCCATTAAAACAAAAAATCGCACTCCATCTACAGTTGTTTTTAAAAGCTCTATCCAAGTTTGATTCCTCTTAATTATAAGAAGATCATTTCCGGCACACTCGGGTGGCCTAGGAAATAAGGCCGCTAGATATAGTCCACATACATTTCAAGGACCCAGGTTCAAGACCCAGGGCCAAGGGGAACAACAGATGAACAACTAAATAAAATAAACAAATACTTCTTTCTCCTCTCTCTTCCTGCCTGCCTGCCTACTCATCTTCATCCCTGCCTGTACCTTTCCTTAAAAAAAGAAATTTTCTGCAAAACAGAAAAGACTTGAATACTATCTATTATCAGTTTAAGTGTCCAAACAGAACTATAAACTTTTGTAAAATTAAAGCAATATCCTAATACCCTGGCAAATAAAGTCAAACTTCATTTCTCTCTATTCATGCAGGAGTGGTCAAAAAAGTAAACAAATGACCCTTCTGAACTTTGAAAAGATTAAAGTGAAAATGAGGAGATAATATTAGAGTTCCTCCCACTTCAAGTTAGTTAAGAAATCTACCATACTCTAGAACAAGAGCTTGACGCCTGAACTTCTAAGTTATTTATGTCCTTCTCACTAATCTATTAATGCTAGTGTCTCACCTATAAAGAGGTTGTTTTAGGTTTTATTTAAAATTCTGACCCTAAACAATTTTGACATTTTCCTCTTCTACAAAGTTATGGGACAGAAAAGAGAATCATCTAACCAACTTTCTTTCCAATTGGAGCTGGATTTTATTTTTAAGTTATGGAAATCATATCACTTGATCATGTCACAAAAAAAATGGAATGTGAGAAGGAGAGAAAACTAATTCATTGCGAAATTTATTTTGGAACAAGTATTTTACAGTGATAATCTGATTTAATCTTCATATGATTGCAAGAGCGGTATCATTGCTGTATTTAAAAGTGAGCTCTCTCAGGTTCTCAAATTAAGAACTTTTCCCGAGAGAGCACAGAGATGGTACTGAAATTTGTACTTCAGACTATAAATCCAAAGTGCATGTACTCCCACTATGCCATATCGTCTCCCCACCTGCTGCAAACCAAACAAGGTTTTTAGTTAATCACCCAGAGCAAACCACCTGCAGAATAAGAGACATCAGTATACTACTATAATTAAAGGACTGTGCCC
Organism: Solenodon paradoxus; assembly: GCA_004363575.1. Taxonomy (NCBI): domain Eukaryota; kingdom Metazoa; phylum Chordata; class Mammalia; order Eulipotyphla; family Solenodontidae; genus Solenodon; species Solenodon paradoxus. Next base: position 253,516 of record RJWH01001821.1, read on the forward strand.
TTCTGCCATGATCTTCTTTATAAAGAAACAATATCAGGTTTATGAATAAAAAACAGCTGGGTGGCATGACCCAGGTGTCTGACTAATCATCTGAAATATTTTCCCAAATAGCACCAAATGAATTCAACCTCCAGAACAGTTTTTATCCATTCCTGGGTGAGCATACCTTTCAAAGCTCAGCACATTTGTTCTGCACTAATAATAAAATTAGATTATGCCTATTTCATATAAGCAATAAAAAGCTAATCCCTCATAAAGCACAGTCTAATAAGTTCTTCTTTAACCATGAATCATCTAATCTGCTGACCAAGAAATCTCACAAATGCTTAGTGAATGCTATTCTTTACCTCGTAATTTACTTCCTGCCTCTGTTCACTTTCCATAGATGAACTCAAATCACACATGAAGCATGTTGAGCCTGTGCTCATAAATTTCAGTTGACCTATAATTTGTGATACCGAAAAGTCAATACAACAGAACTAGATTCTTCCTTTATAAGTTCAAAAACTTTGCCGGTTCGTTAAAAATAAACAATGAAAAATGCCAGCGTGTTCATACCTGGATCTTGTTTGCATTGCTATGTCTACAAGAAAAGGGAGGGGGGAATTTAGTGAGCAATATACATTGACTCAAAATCCCTTTAAAACAGAGGCAAATAAGAGCAAAGATGAAGTAATCCTTTTAAATCCTCTGGAAATTGTGAAGGGTTTTATTTTAGATTGTAACTCTCAACTCAGACACTCAAACTGCAAAAATAATAATGACTAACATCAGTGCTCTTCCACTATTAGATAACGTTATGCTTTTAAGTTGGTAATAGTTGACCCTGACAGTGCCGCTCTTGTACGTAAATGAATACTTTGGACCCACAACTTTGAGTGTCTGTTACAAATTGATTTTTGTTTTCCCCAAATTCATATGTTGATATCCTAACCCTCTAGTACCTCAGATTGTGGCCTTCTTTGAAAATATGATTTGTACAGAAGTAATCAAGTTAAAATGAGGTCAATTAAGGTAACTTCCAATATGACTGGTCTCTTTACAAAACTGGAGAAATTTGAAAACAGATATGAACACATAGAGAGAAAAGGCAGTGTGAAGAGACATGAGAAGATGATCATGTCATACTTTTTTAAGCCAAGAAACCCCAAATACTACCAGAAAACACTAGACGCTAGGAAAGGCAAGGATGGATTCTCCCCCTGGAGCTATCAGCGATCATGCCCTGCTAACAATTTAATGTTGAATTTCTAGCCTTTGAACACGTGAGACCAAAAAATAATTTCTATTGTTTAAACAAGGCAAATGGACAGACAAACTAAAAACTGACCCTTGGACATTGAAACCAGAACTGAGATTAACAAATGGGAAGGGAATGGAGATGGGAGCAAAGTATAGTGGAGTCTTAATGGATAGTAGTGGAGACTATTAGAAATTTTGTGGTAGTAATGATTCGATAAATAGTGAACTGCATATTTAAACTTACACTATTTTGAAAATCAAATTTACCTCAATTTTAAAAAAGATTCTATTTTTTAAACCACTCAGTTTTTAGTTCTCTGCTGCGGTAGTCCTCAGAAACTAAAACAGTTTCCATCATGGCTCCATTCTTTCAATGCCTGTTTCTCCTGGGGAAAAACCACATTATTCCAAGAGTGTAAAATTAATTCCAATTCATATGCCAATACTTCAGAAAGTTTTAAGGACGTGCAAAGTGCTGTATTGAGAAAGGTTCATAGGTAAAGTCCAGGATCAGAAAAGAAAAAGCTAAACTAAACTATGATTGCCTACTCTAGGTACAGGAGAATGAGCATTGATATTATGCTACACATTTATCATGGCTATATTTAACCTTTCTTGGTCATCAAAACCTTAGTATAAATTATTTTCTCAGATTCTTTCCAATGTAGATTAGATGAGAGTCGAATTTGAACCAGATAATTTTAAAACATAGGTTCATATAAAAAACCCCAGATAGTCAAAACTTTCCTTAGAAAAAAGAAAAATAAAGGGATCACACTTCCCAAACTATATTACAGTGAGACTTTAATCACATTATGACACTGGAATAAAATCAACTCACGACCAGTGGAATAAAGGAGACAGCCCAGAAATAAACCCATGCATATATGTATAGTCGATTTATGGCAAAGAAACCAAAAATATATAATGGAGAAATAAAAATCTTCAACAAATGATACTGGGAAAACTAGATAACCATATATTTAAAAAAATAAATTAGATTATTCTTTAGTACCGTATGTGAAAATCAATTATAAGTAGAGACTTGAGTCTAAGAGGTGAAACCATAAAATACACCAAAGAGCACATAGATGGCAGACTTCATGACATCCTCCTCAGATATGTCTGAGGAGAAGTGACACCAAAAGTGAGGGAAATGAAAGCAAAAATAAAGATACATCAACTAAAAATGTTCTGTACAGTGAAATAAACTACCACAAAGGCAAACCAAAGGTTTGCCAAAAAGGCAACCTCTTGATTGGGAGAAAATATTTGCACACACTATGTCTAATAAGGGATTAATATCCAAAGTATATAAAGAACTTATACATAAAAAAACAACCCAATCAAAAGATGGGCAGACCTGAATAGATACTTCTCCAAAGAAGAAACACACATGGCCTACAAACACATGGAAAAAAAATTTCAACATCACTTATTAGGAAAATGCAAATTCAATCACAATGAGATATTATCTCACACCTATGAAAATGGCCTATGTCAAACAGACTGGAAACAAGTGTTAACAAGGGTATGGAAAAAAGGGAACTCTTATACACTATTGGTGGGAGTGTAAATTAATATAACCTTTATGGAAAGCAATAGGGAGATTCCTCAAAATATTAAAAATAGAAATTTTCTATGATCCAGCAATTTACTTGTAGATAATTATCTGAACAACATAAAAAGTATAGGGAAAGGAAAACAAAGAGGCTATGAATTATCTTTAAAAGAAGGGAAGAGGTTTTGAAAAATACTGATTATTTTTGGTGGGAAGGAAAAGGAAGGGAAGGAAGAGGAACATCTAAGGAGCACACTTTCTCAATTTAAGTAATGGTTACATGACATTCACTTCATAACAGACATCACATTTTTGTATATTGCTTAAAGCAGAGTTTCATAAATGAGGGGTACTTCAAAACAGAAGTGCTAGGGGGACATTCCTTTATTTTCATTGTAGTAAGATTGAGGTTATGGCTATGAGTTGGATCTGTTATCTTCATTCCAAATAGACATTTCCTTCAATTCCTCACTATGTAAATTTTTTAATAATCATATATTACTTGTGGTAAGGATGCTAACATAAAACATGGGGAAATAAAAGGTTCAGAGATTTCTAGAAGTAAATAAAATAATAGACAAGGAAAATTGAACCAATGAAGGAGAAATAGCTTCTGCTCTCGGCTAGCTCAAAATCTTTGGAAGAGTGGAGGTAAGGAACAAACAATTCATATGCCTCTTTCTTTACTCACTCAAATGCACTTAAGCTCTTTCTAAGAGCATAATGTAAATATGAGTAATGGATTGATTTTTTATCAAACATACAAGAATAAATCAGATCCGTTCCATTCCCTTCCAGGTATTCATCTCAGGAAGTTAGACACTTTTTCCAATGAAGCTTTTATTAATGCAAACATTTTGGCATGCCTCTTGAGAATTGCTTTCAGAGCCTATGGCATTCTTTTAATAACCTCAAGGATGGTAAATTCACCCTTTGAGAATGAACTGAGAAAGTTATTTGGATCCATGCCTGATAAATAACATAAATAAACCCACTCCCTCAGAGTGTATTGATTTGCCTCAAAAAATTAAACTATGGCTATAAAGGAATGGGACTAGTCATAAAGAAAATTCCCAAATAGTTGCTCCCAAAAAATAATTTGAGCAGTGACATCAATGGTAAAATAAGCGTTTTGCATCTTAATCACTCTAGAGACAGGCACATATTCCATTCACTTATCAACAAAGGTATGATATTCTTCTGCATAAGGCATTGTTCTGGGGATACAGGAACACAACAGGCAAAAAAACCCTCCTTATATGAATATGCGTTTATTAACAATTCACCTCATATTTTACAGTTAGACTTTACTTTCTGAATTTATGTATTTAATGATTGTAATAAACACTTCTGCATTCTCTTTATAGTATTTTTAGTATTGCAGTATTTTTATTTATTTTATTTATTTACAGTATTTTTAGTCTTCTGAGGGTAGACAAGGATTTAAATCTCCTTGTTCAACACAGTGCCACGCACGTATAGATGATAAATATCTGAACTGCTTTTCCAGTGGAAAAGCAAGAGCTGCTCATATTTAACTTCAGAGTTTTTAGTGAAGAACTGTTTTTGATTCTCAAAAAAAATGTGTTGATTTTTGGGGAAATTTGACAAGGTTAACTTTAAAATTTCACTAAAATGTTTATAAACATAAGGATGTATCCATTCTTCTGAGACTGTAGGAAAGATTTTGTCATGTAGGGCCCCTGATTGTGTTGCCATCATAGGCAGAGGATTTTCCCAGGTGCCCAAGGAAAAGAGCACCACACTCTAGTAACTCACAGCTCAGCACACTTTCTAAACACAACTGGAAGTAGGATATCAGCATCTGGAAATTAGTTGGCTACATACCTTAGGCTCTGAAAAAGGTTGACAAGCTAAACTCTCAGAATTAAGGTGTCAGAAATTGGGGCACCTTCCCCAGCCACCAACACCAACACCAGTACCTCATCATTGCTAATCCTACCTCATTAAAAGCACTCGCTCCATATTTTAAGTGAATGGGAAAAGCTCTGCTGAACATTTGAACAGTGGACTCTGACTGGTCCTCAAAGAAGATGCAGAGTTTTATGAAGGTAATTAACACTGTATTTTAGGGAACACAGCAGTGAAGAGGAATGGGGTGCCTCACAGGCATCAGGAGTGGTCAGCAGTGTTGCCTGCCCGGGCTTAGGAGGGGCAGTGGTACAGACTCCAGGAGGCCCTGCTGCAGAGCTGCTTCCATGCTGGTCCCCTGCCCCTGCCCCTGCCCCTGCCCCTTGCCTTCTGCTTGGGGTGTTTTGCTACCTGTTTGCCTGGTCTGAGTGTTTTGTTTTGTTTTGTTTTATTTTATTGACAGAACCTTACCTTATAAATTATATAGGTTTAAGGTGTGCATCATTGTAAATCAACCTGTAAGTACTGCATTAAATTTTCATTTTTAGCCTTCAGCGCTTCCCCAATTTGACTAAACCATGAGAGGCAGCCACCATCATGTCCATCTGGCTTCCCCAGTACCACACCTTCGCTCATGTTGAGGGAGAATTTAGGATAAGATGCGAATTTCTATAGTCTTCTAAACATTTCTACAAACTTTCTAAATCAGCAGGCAAGCAGACAGGAGGAAGCAGATTCAGCCTCCATTTGGAAAACAAAAGACAACAAATTTCTTGGTACCAGAGATCTTTCAGAAAAGTCTCACAGAATGTCCCTCTGCCTATCTCACCTGAAACCACCTAACAGAATGCTAATTTAGTCTCTGATGATGAAAGCACTCCCTTCTTCCTCAATAGTCTTCCTGAAAAACTCCTTCTCAGGCCAGGCTGGGGATATAAATTTGGCTAATGTTTAGGAAACAAGGCGGTCTCTCTCTGCTCTCAGGAGTTCTGTCCTCCTATGCTGTCAAACACCTTTTCTCTAATAAAACTTTAAAACTGCACTTCCATAACATCTCAAGAATTCTTTCTTGAACTGTTTGCCACCAAAGCCCAGCACCGCCCGTCTCCTCCACCCCCACCCCACATGACCCAGACCAGGCCCACAGACCCAGCTCCTCCAGCCTCCGCATTCAGAAGCTCCTGAATTTCCAGTGACTCCATGATTCTGTTTATAATGGCCCCTTTTTCCTGGCTAACACCCTAACACTGTTGTGCTTCGCGTGGCAAGTCCCAGCAAGCAGAAGCTTGTTGTTACTTACACAGCACACTTTTACTTCTTGCCAAATATTTACAGTGTGTATGCTGGGAGTGGGATGTGGGCAAGGAGTACCTGCTTGCCTAGAATGCAAAAATAAAATATGTAGAGTATGAAATTGATTTTTAAATTCATATACAGTGGTTGGGAAGGAGATCCTTTTTTCATATTTTCAATTTATTTATTTTGCTTTATTAATTGGCTTTGGTAACTACAAATGCTGTAATTGGTAATTATTTGTTTAAAAGCTAAAATATGCTTTTTTTTTCTGGAAGAATCAAATTAGGGACATCTTAGGTAGGGACCCAAAGGGCCTCCCCACCTGGGAAACAATGCCCTGGTCATTTCCCTACCTTGCTGCCTCCCACCTGCCCGCTGGCCATTCGCCCACACTCTAACATCCAACTGAGCTCCAGAACTCAGCAGGCAAGCCTGGAGTGGGAGGTCTCCGTCAGAAGAATTTTCGCTGAGACTTGTCAGTAGAAAAAAGAGACAAACATTCCCAAGTCCTGCCCACCCCCTTCTAAGAGAAGTGAGAAAAAAATACGCATCTTGGTTTAAAACATTAGTTTTCAGATCTTTGTTGCTCATGGGTGGACCTATCTCTAGCTCATATTAAAGGATCTATTTTGAAAAAGTAAGGAAAAAAAGGGAAGTCCTTTACACTCTGAACTTCTTAACATTTAGGTTCAAGATTGGTAAATAAAACGATAATAGAAAAAGGGGTAATATTTGAAAATGAGATAAAATATGAAAGTAATTTTGTCATCAAAATAAATGGATATCTACTCAGTATGAAATGAGAGAAACTGTGCATAACAGTAAGCAGTCACTGATAAATTGTCCTATTTAGTTTACCTTTTCTACACTTCAAATCAGTAAAGCTTTGAGGAAAGAGCATAGACTGGTGGGCAAAAGATAAGGCAGGGAAATACTTAGATCGGTTGAGACATTTCAGTCACAAGGTGGTGGGGGGATGGGAGGGAGGATAGAGCGTGAAGAGTCAGGATTCCTGGGCAAAGGCCTGGGAGCTTTGAAAAAAGAAACAGAAAATAACATGGAAAGAAAATAAAGGCAAACACCCAAGGTATTCTTTTTTTCTCCACTAATTCCACCACAACTTCTGCTATAAATAATATCAAATTATTTGCTCAAGATATCATGATCAATAAAGAATAGCCATCAGAGAAAAAAGGATATATTGTAAAGAATCTACAAAAAGAGTCTTCATCAGTTAAAAGAATTTTCAACTTCGGCAAGAGAAAATTTTATTATCTGACTTACAAGGAAGAAATGCGAAATATTCCATTTCAGGGCCTAGCTAAGTGACTCATTCAGCCCTCATACCTACCCTATAAAATGGCAGCAGAAGAATTCACACACACACACACACACACACACACACACACACACACTATTTCTACATGAATTTACTACCCTTATGTGAAGTTGCCCAGTACTTCACTGTATGGGAAGTATATGGTGAGACTGACTCAAGCCCAGGCATCAAGCAGACCCAGTTTTGCTATTTCATGTTCGCAGTTACAATTGGTATTAGCATCTTTTAAAAATGGAACAAAAAGAATGAAAGTATGGATCACATTGTTGGATTATATCTTACAGATACAGCTGAAAAGACTCCTGTCAGTGACAGGAAAAGGTAAAAAGGGTCAGGATTAGAACCTAATAAAATACACACACACACTAAAGTCATATGAGGAGTCTTTTGTGGGAACAGAATGGCAGAGGGAACCAGATGAGGAAAATCAACCACACATCAAGCATTTACCTGGCAGTCTTCCTCATCCAGTTTGGTTTTCCTCATCTGAGATATTCAACCTCACAGGTAAATGGGTCTCTCCCACAAGAGTTGTGTTAGGATGCTGCTGTTATATTAGCTTGTAGGAGCAGTTTAGAAAAAGCTGATGATGAGTTTGCTGCCAATTGGGAATAAATCTTTATATGTGATGTTACATTTACAATTCTTCCTGACAGCATCTGACTTTATATTGCTTTAGTACAGGAATTATAAATTCTGATTAAAGAACCTACTCATTGTTTGAAAAACATTAAATAAAATTAAATATTTTACTAAAAGACTTCTCAGAGCTTTACTATACTCATGTATACTGTGATGACCATAAAGAGGATGTAATCTAATCCATTTTATCGCAGGGCACTTTGGTGGGGTGGGGAAGGGATCTTAATAGGTATTTCACAATTTAGATGTGTGTGTTTAGAATGTAAGGGGGGAAAATACAAATGTTCTTCAGCACTTAATACTTAAGTTATTAAGTATGTGAAAATACTTAAGCTTTGCAAACACTTCAACCAGAGGGCCTCCAAGAAGAAACAATACAAAGCTCACGTCCTTATTAGAAAATTGTAAAAGGATCTCTCTTGGAGAAAGTTCTTGGTCAAAGAACGAGAGACATCCTATATAGAATAATTATTTCTATTTAGATACAATGAGTGAATAGAAAAAATTCTAAGAGAAAAACAGCAGAAACTTTTTAACAACAAATCTTTTTCTCCAGAACACTTTTCTTCAAGAATCTGCAAGACTCACTCCCCTCACCTGATCAGATCCCTTCTCAGATGACATCTCCTTGAAAAGGACTTTCAACCTCAGTAATTCTCCGACCACTTAATCTTGCTTTCTTTTTATAGTACATACCCACTCGTATATTACACATGTATTTGTTTCTCGGTTATTGTCTGTTTCCTCATGGCAATGTTGGTTCACTCAGGCTTGGGATGTTGTTTGTTCACCTCAATATCCTGAGTGCCTATAACTGTGCTTCTCTGTCAAATGGTAGACCTTCAAAAACATATGCTAATTCAACAGCCTACATTGGCTTCTCAGTCCTCTACTGGTGTTTTCTCTTGAAATATCCATATATCCAAACATTTTAAATCCCTATCTCTATTCTCATGAAGAAAATTCTTAGACTTACAAAGATTATGGTTAAGGTTGGATCTTTTAGCTTTCAGGGAGTAACAATGCTAATATCCAGTGACACATTCATCCTTTTATTTTCTTTCACACAAAAAAAATATTCCACATAGCGAGCAAACAAATCTTCTCATGACATAGTGTAATAGCTCTCTCTCAACCAACAAAATCCAAACGGTGCGCTTTTAAAAGTAGTGAAGACAGCTTTATTACACACTCAGATATAGAATCTGAGCCCCAAAATACTTTTGGGATGCACTTTTATTGGTGAGGGAGAGGTGAAGGTGTGATTTAGAACAAACAGAATTCAGTTATTCATTTGTGAATTCCTCACATGGATAACACACATAATTGTAAAATGCACATAGGGTTCCATTCTCAGAAAGGGGTCCTTTAATCAGTAGCTTTCAGCCAGTCTAGACTATCATGTGCCTGGTGGCTGGGTGGCCACTGTTGGTCCTCAGCGGCTAGAAACTAGGGTGCATCTTCCTCTCTTCTACAATAGGACAAAAACTACAGAACATCACGGTATTGTATTACCAATTGTTATGGACTGAATTGCGCTTCCCCCATCCCTAATCCACATGTGGACGTCCTAACAACCCCAAATGAGACGTATTTGGAGACAGGCCCTCTAATGAGGTGACTGCAATTAAGTGAGGTCATTAAGGGTGGGTCCTATTCCTACAGGATTGGTATCTTTATAAAAAAACGAAGAGACATCATAGCTGGCTTTCTCTCTGGGCATGACACAGGAAAGGTTATGTGCGACAATGACAGAAAGCCACTATCTGCAAGCCAGGAAGAGAAACCTCAACAGAAACCAAATTTTCTAACCTTGATCGTGAACTTCCAGCCTCGGAACTAAGAGAAAATAAATGTCTGTTGTTTAAGACTTCCAGACTGTAATATTTTGTATGGCGGCCTAAAGGGACTAACATGCCTTTCCATTGAAATGCATGTCTATTTTCTTGAAGAGATAAAACAACCTCATAATGATTTGTCTATGGGTGTACTTTTTTCATGGGTGAGGGAGTACGTTATTTGGAAAATGGCTTAAAGTTTCATAAACAGGATGTTCAAGACAGTATGTTTCTCAGCACCAACTAGGACCATTCAAAATGCACAGGGAAACCTTTACTAGATTGATGTTTTGTAAGAGCATATACCAAAGATAAAAAGAAGGGCAAGTGAGTAGAATCTGTAAGATTAAGGCAGGAAAGTTAAATAACACAGTGAGCTGAAGCTTAGGAGAAAATGTTAAGACAACACAAAGGTTAACCATGTACTATAAATCAATAAAAATGGAAGGTTTAAGCCCACTTCTTGAAAAAGACTGTGCAATACTAAAGTATGACAGAGAAGGAAGAAAACACAAATCTTTGACAGTCTCTGTCATCAACAAAAATAAAGACTTTCAGATTGGGAAAAGAACAAATATAGTTAATAGGAAATTGAACTACTAAGTAAATTACAATGCTTCAATCTTTAACATATTTGACAGCCACTAATAATTATGTTTATGAAGAGTTTGTAGGGAATGGAACAAAAAAATGGTATAAGATTAAGTGGGGGGAAGCAGGACACAAAACTGAATCACTAATAATCTTGATTTATAAAAAAGTAAAATGAGGGGAAAGATACCAGATGGCTGTATGCCAGAAAAATACTGATTGCCTCTGATTGGTAAGATTATGGGTCTTTGTTCTCTGCTATATTTTTATTAACCTTCAAACAATGAACATTTGTTACTTTGATAATCAGAAAATAGAAGTAGAGAAGTAAAAAGAAACACAATAATAGGAGCCCAGACACTTGAGGTTATTATAAAGCAACTTCAAGCTAGTATTAAATGAGACCAAGATTCCAGATCTAGGAGTTGCAATGAAGAAATCAGTACCAGAAATATCTGATGACCCAAAACATTAACTAAGAGGCCAGAAAACTCTGGTTTTCAAAAGTATGAGAATCTTAAACACTAGGGCATAATATCTCAGGAAAACTCTTGACTTCATAGTTTTGAAAAAGGTGACAGAAAACAAATAGGCTTATCTTTATTCTGCCCACCATTCCCCTAGATGTAAACTTTGTCTTGCTCAAGACTATTACCAAAATTAAGTAGAAACAAGATGCAGGACCCCTGCAGACTCCAGCACCTTGATCTGTGGGCCCCCACGCAGGCTATTCATATTTGACAGCTTATGAGGGTGGAGGTATGACTTTACTGTTTTTATCTAGAGCCATTTTTTTCCTCAAGAATTCCTTCAGCATTCTGCTATCACCTTTGATTTTTTCTGATCCCGCTCATGATCTAATCTGTCCCAACTCACATATTCTATCAATTCCTTAAGCTGTTTTAACTATGGACCTCTGAGAGTTGCATGACAATATATTAGGGTATTCCCTAATGCATGCTTCTCATAACTAGCCCTGAAAGATACCCACGACATTCTAAGGCCAAGGGGATATAAACATCTAAAATCTGAGAACCTACCTTAAGAAGATTTATAATGTCCATTTGCATATCAAAAGTTTTGAAAATACCTATAATAAAGAAACTTGCCTAAATTTGACAATGCTTTATGAAAACTTTTTTTAAAAAGATTCCAGGAAATCCCATAAATATAGTGTTCTTGGAGTATACTTTAGCAAGAATTACCTTAGAACTTTCCTCCCCAGTAGTACTTAAGGTCTAGATAAAATTTTCAACTCATATACCTTTATTTACTATCCTAATGTTGGAAGGAGGACACCAGTGTCCTCAAGAACATCAAGCTGCTATCTCTGTATCATCACATTAGAGGTATCTGACCTGCCCAAATGGAAATGAATCCACTCTACTTTATCCACCTCTCACTTTATTCCTTCTGACTCTTTTTGCTTCTCATTTCCCCAGAGTATCAACCAAAGACCACTCTGCATAAAAGTTCAAACAACTAGCAGATATTGTTAAAGAGACAGTCAAATAATCCATTTTCTCCTTATTTATCTTTTCCAGGGATTTTTTTTTAAAGGGGACCTTAACATCTTTTTTGTTTTTCTTAATAATTAACTCATATCTCCACTCATTCATCACTTCTTCAGGAACACCTCCCTGACCATATCAGATCCTCCATCTTGTGTCCACAAGCAGCACCATACCTAACTGTACCATGTACATCTCCTGGAGTACCTCTAACAATAATCGTTTACATTTACTTATGTGAACATGAAATTAATGTCAATCTCGCTCACTATTAATAATACATAATAAAAATTACTCTTCCACACACTTGGTTAAATATTTCCCACTTCTCCCACTTAATCCTTGCCACAATTCAGCCAATCATAACATTTCAGAGGTACATTTATTAATTCCATTTTATAAATGAAGAAACAGAAGCATAAAGTAGTCCAATAACTTGATCAAGAATCCCTAGTCAAGAAGTTGCAGGATGGAATTAGAATCCAAGGATCCTGATGCAGAACTCTTAATGAGTAGGCTAAACTATCTGGCTACCAAGTTCCAGGAAGGGAAGGATCATGTCTGAATGTGATCACCACTATCACAAGTGCTAAGCATAAACATTCTTCCTTTATATTTTTGAGAAAATAAATGAATGAATGAATAGATTAACACAATTCAAGTATAAAATTCAAATAATTCAGAAATATACAGTATATGAAATAAGTCATTCATAATCCTGCTACTGCCCCTCTCCAAAAACACACTTTTCAGCAGTTCAGCTGTCCCTTTCAAAGTAAAATTTCATTAACTATTGTCATGAAGCACATTAGGTATATTACTAATTTCACAAAATTTTGAGACTTCTTAAAACTGAGAATTTTCCCTAAGGACTCTGTCCTTACATTGGTACATTGTTTACTCATGTTACAGCTCCTACCACCACCACAAACACTCATTTTTTGCCCAATATTAACAACTGATCAAAGAGAAGATCACCAAAAAAATGAGCATCATTCACAATCTCATTGATCAAGAAAAAGAACTGTAGGCTGGATATAAGGACAGATATGAAGAATCTAAACTGAATAATAAAATTCACAAATAAATAATTGCTAAATGATAAAACTGGAGAAAAGACTATATCAGCATTCCACATAACTCTGGTGTGTTCGACATTTTTAGTAATCACTTCAATGACAACAGAAAGCATTCAATCATTTATGAAGATAACACTAACCTGGGAGAGGTAGATAATATTTCAGGTGACACAAATCTCTAAAATTATTCCAGCAGGTAGAAATAATGAGGCAAAACCAGCAAGATTCAATTTAGCAGATTTTAACATAGTCTGAATTTAAGTTCTAAAATTCAATAACATAAATTTAGAATGGAGGCCCCATTCTCTAGTCAGATTATGAAAAGAAAAGGAAAAAAAAAAAAAAAAAAAAAGCAAATCACACCTTTGCAGTGGATATGAATGTCAAGTCACCAAACTTATATGTGCAGGAAATATTTGTTTGTTTTGTTTTGTTTCTGTAACTCACTTTAACTTCTGACTTTCAGACTTAAATCTGCCAAGCAAGCAGAAAATTGAATCTCATTCTGGAAGATTCTTCACCACTCCAGGAAAGTTCAGGAATTGCATACAATGGCAAGACAGGGTAGCTAGGGCGGCCTCTCCCATCCCAGGTGATTCAGCCGCACCACTTCTAAGGACCCAGCAGCCCTGCCACTCTCTGCTACTCGAGGGCTATCAGGTCTTTGAAAGAGTAGGGACCCTCTAGGGGAGTTCTTCCTTTTCTGCATCTCTGGGTTTGCTACCTCAAAGTGGGTCTGTCTCCCCGCTACCTAGGAACTCATAGGCTTTTTACTCCTCACCTCTCACATCCTCCGGCCTCCTTTTAGTCTCAAGAATTCTATCTCCAGAGGCACTTTCTTTTTTCTCCTTTACAAATCTCCTTGACTCTTTCCGAACCTCAGTAAAATGTTAAGTTCTACTGTGGACTCAGGCTCCTGGAAACGGAGTTAGAGTCTACATGCATTGCTTCACCTGCCGTCTTAACATAAATATCCCTCCTCCGAAACAGCAAGGAGAATAACAGGCTATTTGTTTGAACTGGAGGAAAAAAACAGGCAAAATACAAAAAGAAACAAATTAATATCTAGAAATATGCAGCAATTGAGATAATGGAATACTATAACATGGCATTAAGAGCAAATATACGGGCCTTAAAATGAAAAGGAAATGTGTACATGGCAAAATATTAAGTAAAAAAGAATTATACATACATTAAAAAATGACTCCAATGTAGAAACTTATATTTTGTAAGAATTAAAATCTAATTTTCAAAGTTAAAAATTATAATATTTTATGTAAAATTGAGTGCATAATAAATTTCGAGAGAATTAACCATACCAAATAGTGCAAGACTAAAGAAATCATTTAGCAATACCTAATTATCATAACTCCACATGAGCTAAAAATTACAAGGTGAGTTTTTTTGAAGGGAGGCTAATGCAATTTTAAGGTATGTGACAAAAAGTAATTGTGTAATAAAATCTGTTCTTCCTTTCTTCCATTGTAATCAATCGTAGCAAGTCACAAGGCTGTCTAAGGAAACTATACCTCCCTCCTTTGTAGTGGCTGCAGTCATATGAATGACTTCTTGCCAATGCAACCCATCTGAAAATAGTAAACACTTCTAAGAAGACAGAGGTCTGCTTCCCCTGCTGTCCTTTTCTGTTTTCACTAGCTAGAGCCCACACATGGTTGCTACCCACCCTCAACCAAGATGATTGAAATGGTCACCTCTATTACATGAATGAGAAATAAGCTTCTTTGTTCTTTAATTTCCTGATTTGGGGAAACTTTCTGTTTCTACAACTTTATATATATATAAATATATATAATGGACAACTCTAGAAGGCTTACATATAGTTCTATTTGGCCTATTACATCACTGCACTGTCCCAATAAACAATACTGTTATTATATCCTGAAAAGACAGGTGCAATTATGGATGCCACAATTAAAGTGAGAGAGTGGGTGGCATGGCCGGGAACCACAAAAAAAAAAAAAATAAAAAATAAAAAACCTGAAGAACTAGAGAGTCCCCTCTGGTGGAAGAAGGAATTAGAGAAAAGAGGGTTAAAGCAAATCATTATTTAAGCCCCATAAGGAGCACTTTGCTGAGCATTTCACCTAAATGATGCCTTCAATTCAGGTTGAGCCTGGAGTAGGAGATACCATTTTAAATATGTAAAGGATCATTCTCAGGCATAATTAATTCTCTTTTAAAAAGCTTTTTGTGTATGTTTTATTATGAATGAATATATTATCATTGAAATACATTCTGAAATATGAGGACATAGAATAAAATCTATTACTCCTTCATTTACCCTTTTCCCTTCTTCCAGCTCTACCTTCTAGAGGAATCCATGTTAACAGCCCTGGGTGTCCTACCACAAATTCATCATTTTTGACTTCAGACAAAAACTGAATAGTTCAAGTACCATGACTCCCATGAATCCTTCCTTGGCCTTTTGCCCTCAAAATGAGCTAAGGAAGCTTTTCTTGTGTCATCATGGTACCAGTGCCATTCTCCATCCTTGCCTTAAACATGATGCATGACTTTATCTATTTACTTATCTTGCCTATTGGACAAGCAACAAGTCCTCTGTCTTTGAGGACAGAATCTTTTATTTGTCTGGATAAAGGCACAGCGACAACATAGTAAGCTCAATAAATGTTGTCACATTGAATAGAAGTAAAGATCAGTGGAGCTAGAGTTTACTTAATAAATCCAGCATCAAAAATTTACACAATCAGCATTTAAAGTAGAACTAAATGCTTGTGGATTAATCATCTTATCAACTTTAAAGTTAAAGGGTTTTTAGTCAGTTTCTTCCATCATGAGGGAGTGTGACGTTCCCTGACCAAGCCTTCTTAACTCCAAAATTTTATCACCTATCAATCTTTGTTCCACTTAGAACATTTTTTTCTTTTTCAAAAAGCTGTAAGAGAAAATAAAAAATATAATAGTTTTCCTTTATGTCTCTTCTCTATTATGAGTCTCCCTGGGTCTCTAAGAGTTTAAGAAGAGATTAGGAATTACACTTTTCATTTTATGAAAGGAGTAAAATGTCTAGATCCTACTTTTTTCCTAAGTGGTTTAATGATAGTTTCCTCTCTCCTTTAATGGAAAAGAAGGACAATAGTTACCTAGTAGAATTTTTCAACATTATTCTTATATGTGTAGAAAAATAACTATGCTTTGTTTCTTATCCAATTCTTAAATATTGAAATTTTATTTTTCTAACAAATATATGTCATAAGAAACTATTTCAAAAATCAATATTAAGCTAAAAATGGTCATTTTTATTATTTTATAGATACAAAAGAACCAGTTTAATCCAAAGGGTTTTTCCTCTGTTTACTCTTTTACTTACTTCTAGATATATTGCTACCATTAACATTTTATAATATCTCATTAACTCAAAAAGAATTCTGCATGGTATTGAAATTGGATGGGAGGCATTTCCTTTCACTATTATCAAGAGAAAATTTTTTGTAAAAGATTTTTTTCTTTTTCCCCTGGATCTTTTAGTCTGTTCACTTTCAGAAATTTCATAATTATTCCACCATTATCAGTTTCCCCTTAAGGCCAAATTTGAATTGCTCTAAGTTTATCTCTGACCTTTAGTATTACTTTCAAATTATTGGGTATCTAATTAGAGGGGTTTTTTTTTTTTCCCCATAAATAACATTCTCAAAAGGTATCACCACATGCCCAGCTGCCTGCTGTTAACTCCTAGTCTTTTCTCTCAGGTCCACCTAAAGCAGCCTCAGCTGAACAGTGAACACTGTTTCTGTGTTGCGAAGATGAAAGCAAAATTCCATGTGTGAAGCCCAAATTGAAATCACAGAAGGCAAGATTCACACTGTTAATTGTTGCTTAGCAATAAAAGTTGCAAAACATGCTAATGGAACTATGACATCAGGCACCAGAGGCGGCTGTCTCCACGCTGGCAGTAAATCAGGGAAATAGAAAGCCAACAGGAACAGCAAGAAAAGGAATTCCACCCCTGAGGGGTCCAGGGAGGGCTTCTCTCCTTCCTACTTACTGCCCGGTTGAAAAGAGAAATTCCCTCTATCTATTAGATACTTCTGTTGTGGTGTTTGAAGATTGCAGGGAAATAGACACTAAGAGGCTCATATTATCTGAAAGGAGTCTCTGGTGGGTTCCCACATCATATTGTTTTCTTCTCCCTGTTAAGAAGATTCTCAGTGAGAACTGATATTCAAATCCCAGTTGGGATGTTTGCAAAGGGAATCTGCTGGAATGACTAGTTTCCACCACGGTCAGGTCACCCTCATGCATCATCTTTGGGTGACATAAATACCTCCAGGAGTAAGACTGTGTGTGAACAATGAAAACAATGAGCTCTTAATATAGAGAAATAAACTGATATATGGTCTTAACCTGAGAACTGAACTCTAGCTTTGTCTTATTGTTGTAGTTCTGTTTGTGTTCTAATTTCTTTTTTTCTGAGAGGGTTTCCAAGATAAAATGTTCCCAGTTACTTTAAAAGGAATCTGAATCTTCCTCCCATCTCTCTAGTGACATTTAAATGAATGACATGGGCAAGAATGAAGGTGAGCAGAGGCAGGCAGGCAGGCAGAGGAGGCACTTTATTTTATTTAGCAGGTCATCCTGGTTGTTTTTCCAGTGCCCTAGAATGCAAACCTGGGTCCTTGGGATGTATGTGGACTACGCCGGTTAGAGGCAGCGAACCCAACCATTACTCCACCAGAGTACACCATGTTTTCTGCAACAGTTTTCTCAACTGCGAGACAGTAATAATAGTACCTGTTTTCTCTGCCTCTCCTGAGGATTAAGTGAACAATGCATATAAAAACTTGGCCCAGGGCATGCCCTGGTGGGCCAGCAGTTTAGTACACCTGGGAGCAGTCCCACGTACATCCCAAAGCCTTGAGTTCAAGACCTGCGACCAGGAGGAACCACCAATGTGAACGACTAAATAAAAATAAGTGAAAAAAAAATAGGGCTCAGAAAAAAAGCTATATAACAAAATAATTCATAAAATTATTCATTTATTTTCATATAATAATGATAAAAATAAACTTATTTGTATTTTTTAAAGGAAAGGTGCAAGCAAGAATGAAAGCAAGCAAAAGGAGGGAGACAGGAAGAGAGAAGAAGCTATTAACTTTTTTGATTTTTCACTTTTTTTTTTTTTAAAGGAAAGGTACAGACAAGAATGAAGGTAAATAGACAGGCAAGAAGAGGAGGAAGAAGCATTTTATTTTTGTTTAGTTGTTCACACTGAGTGTTTCCCCCATCCAGTACTTGAACCCAGGAGTATGTAAAATAAATAAATAAATGAACAGTATGATGTATGGGGATCAAATAGATTCTTAATTCATATTAAATCAATGTTAAGAAAAAAATCATGTCAAGAGGGAAAAAAAATAAGACGAGTGTTTTTAGAGAGTGATAAAGACTCCTGTACACCTCAAGTTACTTCTTGAGCAACAGAAAGGCTACAATTTGTCTTTCTTTATTGTCTGTCACAGAAAAATCTTCATTGAAAATATATCTGTATCCACTCTTTGACAGAGTCTCTTGACTATACAAATCTTGTACACATAGTCCCTAACTTGCAGGTAATATGTATGAGCCAATTAGGGCCATATAAGAGACTATAATATAAACAAAATTTAAAGATCTGCATATTGAAAACTAATTTATTTTCAAGAAGTGTAAAGGTTTCAAATAATCAGGATGTATTTCTGCTGATCTTGTGAGCCTCATAGAGTCTATCTATGCAGTATCTATCTTTTGCTCTATAACAATATTACCACAAACTTAGCACCCTAAAACAGCACATGCATGATCTTTAGGTTCATGCATCAGGAGTCTCAGGATGGCTTTGCTAGGTCCTCTGTGATCAAGATGTGGTGGAGTACTGGATTCCCATCTGAGATTTGACAAGAGAAGAACCCACTTCCAAGACCCATGATGGTTGGCAGCATTCTGTTGCTTACAGGCTGTCTGTCAGACAGGGGGCCTCAGCTTCTTGCCATCAGATGCTCTCAGTTCTATGCTATATGACCCTCACCACATGGCAACTCAAAACATGGCAGCTTGCTTCTTCAAAGTTACCAAGAAAATGTGCTTCCTATCAAGACAGCAGTGTTAATCACAAGCGACATAATCATGTGTATGTATAATTTATATTCTGTAGCCTTGCCATATTTTATAGGTTAAGAGCAGGTCAAGGTCCTGTCTATACTCAGAGAGAGAACTTACACATGGGCATTAACACCAGTAGCAGGAATCATGGGAGCCACCTGAAAAGCCTATCTATTACATTACTATTTCTCTCAGTTAACCGGCAAAAAATAAACTTTGAAAGGTTAAAAAAAAAATGCTGGTCAATAGCTAAGCCATGTTTTGTAACACAAGCATATCTATATCTAGGGTTTGCCTTCCCAAGACTATAGCACCAGGGACAGCTGAAAGAAGAGGTGAAACTAGAACTGAAATGGCTCATTCTGAATAGGATGGATTGGGGGGCCAACTTGTACAGGAGGGCAAGAAAGAACAGGTGTATTGCAAGGAAAGTGAGGAGAGGGACTTATTAAATCATAATAAAGTTTTGAAGTGCAGTCGTGGGGAAAAGTCTGGATAGAGTAGCAAAAGAAGTTTAAAAAGTCAAATGGAGATACATCGATTGAATGCAGTATTTAACAGGGAGTTATTGTTAAGTTTTTAAAGTATTAAGATGAATCAATTATCACAGCCTCATTCTAAATCAATATATCTGAAATTTCTTAGGAGAATAAATCTTGACGTTAACCAACATAGATATCCATCTCTACTTGACAATGCCTTTTAAAAGATGGCCAGAAATGATTTAAACAAATAAATATTGACTATCAAGTTTAAAATATTTCTCACAGGAGCATCCTTGGTTAGATATAAACAGAAGAAAGGCCTTGAAATAAAAAGAACAACTCTTTTTGAAAGGACTTTACCACCCTCGCAAAATGATAAATCCTAGAGCCTATGTTCTTGGCTGCTTTCCTCCATGTGAGCTATGAGACACGACACTGTGGGAATGAGCAACACTACGCACTGGAGCTCACAGCCCTCTAACTCACAGGATCGCCAGCCAAATGTAGAGAGTCTGACCACATGGTTGTCATGTGGGATAATACTGAAGGAAAATTTGAGGTTTGGAAGAGAGTTTTTTAAAAGAATCACTGGAAATGATTAAATGACGTGTTTTCTCTATCCAATATGCATGGTACTTGGTTTCACTGTTAAATTAATAAATATCACTATAATACTCATTATAAGGAGAAGAGATTAGTGGTCATCTGTCCAGTAAATATCCAGTGCCAGGCTGAGTTGGAATCCTCATCCTTCTGCTTGCAAACTATGTGACCACAAAGAAGCTACGTTGTTCCCTGAGACCTCAGTTTCCTCAGAATTAAAATGGGAAGCAAAAATGAGATAATGCATAAGGTTTGAAGAAAGGTAAAATGAAACAATACACGTAAAAGGGTTTACTATATGGAATGAAGTGTAGTAGATACAGGATAAAAAAATTCATCATATCGTTAGTGTATAGTATAATAATTTTCAAAAAACTAGAATTAATTTTGAATAAAAAATTCAATATAATGAACACAACCCTGTATCCTTTTCCACCTCACACATTTTCTACATGGGTACAGCACCAGTGTGAATGATAATGGGATTTCTTATTGCAATATGCATGTTACTGAAAGTTTGGGGGGAAATAAAAAGAAATTTAACTCAAGTACATTTTTAATAGTTTTATACTAGATTCGTAAGTAATGTTTTGTGAGATTAGATATTTATTTTTTTCTAATAATAATGATTCGAATATCTACAAGTCTACTTTTAAGGCTAGGACTCGTTCTGTATGAACTTACTCTTTCGTTGTTTTTTTCCTAAGGAAAGACATACATTAATGATGGCGAGCAGGCAGGCAGGAGGAGAGAGGAGGAAGAAACACCTTATTGGTTTTATTTAGTTGTTCTTCTTGATTGTTCTCCCAGGCCTGGGACATGAACCTGGGTCCTTGGGATGTAGGTGGATTGTGTTTCAGCTGGAGGTAGTTATCCAAACCACTACCCCACCAAGGTGTGTATAATTTACTCTTATTTTTATATTAGGATTGCAGAAAAGATTCCATTCAAAACAGAAATTTGTACAGTAAATGCATATTTTTCCCATACTTTATTTTTTAAATTACTTTTGAAATAATGTTTATTTTTTTCAATCTGGTTATAAAGTGCTAGTAAAACTATCTTATCAAAATAAGTGTTAAGACAGATCATAAGCAATTTTTAAATTATGTAAAAGTTTTTTTCTTCATTAGAGGAAAAACTGGTGGGGTAAGAGAGGAGTCAACCAGACCCGTCTGGGGTCAGAGCACTTAACCTGCAGCTGAATTGATTGGATAACTCATTAACACTCTGAAAACTTTGATTTTATGAATATGACCTAGCTCACAGAGATGTTGAGAAACTCAAATCAGATATGTTTATCAAATATACATAGAAAGCCCTCTAAAATTTTAGCTCCATTTCCCTCAGTTTGTTACAATTCTCTCTGCTTCCTCCTTCAGTTGTTGCATCTTCCTATAAATGCAGACTTCACTTCACGCCAACCATCAATCAATATGTTTTTGTCTTTTTATAGAATCTGAACTTTATTCTCTCTTTTTCATTTTCTTATTTAAGATGTGTAACTTAACGTTTTATGAAATAAGTCAGACTGGGAAAAATGTTTGCAAAATATATATCTGACAAATACTGATATCAGGATATATAAAAATAACTGTAAAACCTGAATAATTCTAAAAAAAGGTATAATAAAAAAAACGGGCAATAGATTTTGACACACACTTGAATCAGAATTAAGAACTGAGGCTTAAAGTCATGCCATTACTAATATTAAATATGCTCTGCAAGCAATGAGCACATAATAAAATCTCACTGGCTATCTACTTAGTGACTTGTGCCAACTTCCAAACAGCCCCTCATGTGTGTAACTGGGGGGTCCCTCCTCTCCCTCTTCTCTCACACATTGCTTAGTGGTCCCCTGTGTGCTAAGCGCCAGCTCCTTAAGTGCAGGCTCATTTTCCAGTTGATTTATAGAGGAAAGCTGATGGTCACATTAGAGGGTATTATGGGATCACTTATGCTGCTATTTCTGTGGCTCTCAACCAGGGCTGGTATAAAGTGATATACAAAACATACTTGCATAGGGATTCCCAAAGAGGAAAGGGCCCAGACTCTGTTCACTTCCCTAACATTTAATAATAAATGGTTTTGCACATCTACAGTACAGAGGCCAAGTCTCCTCCTTTTTTTTTCTGTCC
Organism: Solenodon paradoxus; assembly: GCA_004363575.1. Lineage (NCBI taxonomy): Eukaryota > Metazoa > Chordata > Mammalia > Eulipotyphla > Solenodontidae > Solenodon > Solenodon paradoxus. The sequence goes on from RJWH01001821.1 coordinate 275,833, forward strand.
CTTGGAGAATATTCCTCCCAATTTTCCAATGGAGATATAGCCATTGCAGATTCATATATGATTTAATGGTCAACTTTCATCAAGGTAAGAATGGACTAAGATATAACTTGAAGAGCAATCTCAAAGGATAAAGGAAGGAAAGACCTGACCTGGGGTCGGGGTAGAGATAAAGCCAGATTCATGCACATGACTCATGCATTGTAATATAACAATGTCTTATCTTTTATGCTACCAACAAAGAGCAATGACACTTTCTGTTCTGTATTACACAATCCACAAACCTAATTACCAAAATGACTGGTAGGAGCAGGCCTCCTCGCCCTTGGAGTCTAGAACTATTACTCCCATTTGCCAAACTGTGACCCAAAGAACAATTGTTTCTAAAGACCAAAATCCACAGTCAAATGCAATGCCTTCTTGTACTCTTGCTTCTCTGTCCAAGGCAATTACTATCCTTATCCCACCTCTGGCTATAAAAATTCCCAACTGAGATGCTAATCCCAAGCATATGACCCAGCTACATAATTTTCAGGGCCACCTAATGCAAAATGAAAGTGTGTGGTCCTTTGTTCCAGTGATACTAGGAATTTCATAATGGCAACAGCACAGCATAAAACCAAGTGTGGGGTCCTTTGGAGTATAATTCATAACTGCCTTCTTTTTTGTACTTTTTGCATCATCCATTAAAAAAGGAAAGCGATCTAAATTAATCATGTGTGTTGAAGAAATGAACCATACTAGTAGAGGAAAGACTTGAATAATGAACACTTGACAATGCACACACACACAAACATGCACACACATGCACATACACGAAAGGTAAAAAAAAAAAAATCTGCTTAAAAATGGGATTTTTTTAAGCAAAGGGAGTATATCTTGAGAATTGAATGGTAAAGCATTTCAAACATTCATACTAGAGAAAATGAGGTTAATCTAAGAAAACAATCAAAGTTATGACAGTACAACATGACGCCTGTCATGAAGGTCTCATGGAGATGGGACTTAAGCTGGTTCCTAATATCAGAATAGGATTAATGAGAAATACAGGTTGGGGAAGAGCACCATAGGCAAAGGACCAACATGTGTCAAATATCAGGGAAAATCTCTGTGACACTGGCCACATGTACAGAAGAGAAGGCTTCTATTTCTCTTATGTACTACTCACAGGCATGTCATATTCAGACTAATAAAAAAAGACCAAAAAAAAGTAAAAGTAGTTAAAGAAAAAAGAAACATTACATATAAAGGAATAGAGGCTGAATTGCAGCAGACTTTTCATCAGAACCAGAAAACAAGAGAATAACATCCTCAAAAAGTGGAAAACAAAAACTTCCTACCAGAATCCTATACCTAGAAAAAAGAATCTTTCAAAAATAAAGGAAAAATAAAGAATCTCAGATTAAGAAAAATGACAGAAACTGTTGCCTCCATACCTACTACATGCAAAATGTAAAAGGAAGTTCTTCAACCGAAGGAGTAAGTCACCTGTCGTAGTCTCCTTGAGCTGCCATAACAAACCAGAGAAAATGGCCTTAGATGAGAGATGTGTTCCCAGAGCTCTGGAGGATAACAGCTCGGATTCAGAGTGCCAGGAGCGTCAAGCTCTGGAGAGAACTTTGTTCCTGGATTGCAAACAACTACCTTCTTGCTGCATCCTCACATGGCAAAGAGAAGGAGAATAAATTCTCTGATGTTTCTTCTTATAAAAATGCTAATCCCATCAGACCAGGTTCAGCTCTCGTGATCTAATTACCTCCCCAATATTCCAGTACCAGATACAGTCACATTAGAACTTCAACATATAAATCTGTAGCAGAGACACAAACATTCAGGTCATGACAATGGCAGATGAAATTTGCATCTAAACACATCCAAATAAAGAGCACCTGACTTGAAACACATGAAGTGCTGACAGAATTTTTGTCCACTACTAGATCTTCAACATTTGGAAAGGTAGCTGACTATGCTTGTCACACGGGAGACCCAAATCTTTAAGGGGCTGTGCTTACGGAGTTCGCAAGCTGAAGAAAGTATCTGGGGGTCCAGATGATAGGAACATGAGTTTCCTCAGAGAAGAGTGCTGGAGGCAGACTTTCTTGGCAAGCATCTGCCACGGAGAGACACCAGTGGCGGCTAAGCAGCACAACCAAATCCATATTCCAACTAGTTAGTGCAGTGGTTTTAGGTGGTTGAATGCATGGAGGCAGCTGGTACCGCTGGCATAAAATGCCGTGAGTCAAGCTGCAGTGTCTGGGCAGAGAAAACCTTGAAAAGACACATCACAAGGTAAAGCATGGAAACAATCATGGAAAACACCATTGGGGAGCAGTTGGGTATGCATTGTTGTCTCCTAATTGCCATAGTCTGGCTACCAGCCAGGAGGCTGCCTTTAGGGCAGTGAGGCGGGGTGGGACTGAAACAAGGGTGTCAGCAGTCTTCAGTGGGAACCTGCAACTGACCTTACCCACAATGGTTAACAGTATTTCTAAACGAGCCAATGAATGCCAGAATAAATGGAGTGTGCCTGATTAATTGATATGGATTTTGAGGAAACTGTGTGATGATCAGAACAATGCTACTATTATAAGCGCATTTCCACAATTAGTTTTATACTGGGTATTGTAAAAATTAATTTCAAGTCAGACAAGAATTTTTAGTTTCACTTCAGTAGAATTCCATTCTTTCATAGCCACAATCCCTGTCTTACTATAATTACCTCAGCGATTCTATTAAATTTAGGGGCAGTTTCATTTAAATGGGAAGGTGAGCATTAAGATTTTGGAATAATCATAAAGGTATTCATTACAAAAATACTAGAGAATTTTAAAATCTAGAGGAATTTAAGATGAAATGCAAAAATATGCACTCTGTGGTTTCATTGGTATGTAGATGGATAGGAAATATATAGGTGTGTCTGTGTGTGTGTGCATGTGCGTGTGTGTGTTTCCTCACTGTGCACTGAGAGCTATTTATACTAGAAGTAAATAGCACTCTGGTAACAATGACTGCTAGATCAGTGTGTTTTGTGTGTGTGTGTGTGTGTGTGTGTGTGTGTGTGTGTGTGTTTCCTCACTGTGCACTGAGAGCTATTTATACTAGAAGTAAATAGCACTCTGGTAACAATGACTGCTAGATCAGTGTGTTTTGTGTGTGTGTGTGTGTATGTATATATATATATATATATATATATATATATATATATATATATGGCTTTCTCCACTAAAATGAAATGAAGCTCTTTGGAAAGAAATATTAACTCCAGGATTGATAAGGATGAATCTAAGATAAACCTGGAGTATCTTGTGCCAGAAAGAAAAGCAGTCTTCGAAGAATGTTAAAGACATGCTAAAAGGATACAGGAATCAGCTTAAGATGCCTCTGGTGACCAAATGTGGGACAATTTAAGCATCAAAAGAAATAATAAAAGTTATGTTATAAATCATTGACTAAAATAAGAATCCATTAGTCTATCATGAAAAACATATATACATAATCAATGTGCAGGATTTCATTCTGAGAAATTTCACAAAGAAGGAACTGAGTTAATGTGTATCTTGGGTTAACAACTGCTTCAAGCATATTTTTCAGGCTGGGGCCACAGGATTTCCTGCCCAGAAGAGAACCAGTTTCCTCCAGTTTGGGGAACATGCACACTCCAAAAAGTTTGACCTAAAGTTGACCAAGGCTCATTAGCATCTTAAATTCTCTGCTTCTGAAAGAGAATTCATAGCCATTTTCTGAACATGCAATGTACACAGAAGCATATAAGCACTACATGGGAAATTCAGGCATGCATATTAGAGATGACCTCCTAGAGATACCTTAGCCACCACTAGTCAATTATTGGTACGTCCTTGCTCTAACCTCTTACAAGTCTCCAAACTATTCCCCTGACTCCTTACTTGTTGCAAACAAGTGAAAGTATTTCTTTATGGAAGAGACACCAACATGATCATTTTTACTCACCCCACCAGAACTAGAGTCACTTGGCTCAGCCAGACCAGTTCCATTACAAACGGAGAATAAGGGAAAGAGCTTCCTTACCATAGAATGCCAACTAATATGTATAAAAGAAAGCATGGCTATTAGAAAATCATCAATGGATGCTAAAACTGGTGAGTGAAACTTTGAGGAGGATATAAACATAACATACATACATACATGCATACATACATACATGCATACATACATACATATACAAAATTTCAACATATCTCCTCACAAATTGAAGGAAAATAGTAACTTTCAGTGGAAAAACCTGGCAAATATGGTTTTAATCAAGTGTTAATATCACCAGTATTGGAACAAACCACATCACTTACCTCTCGATAGATACACTTTGAAAGGTGCATCACTCTTGTGGTTTTCCTGCCAAAAATGTGCAACCTGAATCTATCATGAGGACATATCAGCCAAATTGAATGATACACTGCAAAACTTGAAAATGGACTATAGCTTAGATCTGTATCATTGCTACAATCCTTTATTTTGATAATTATACTATAGTTATATAGGAGGGTTCCTTTTTCATGGAAAATACACACACAAGCAGGTACACACATATAGATGACAGACGAGATAGACAGACAGACAGATAGATAGTGATAAAGAAACACAGTCTAACTTAATCTGAAGTGGTTCTGAAACATAAGTACATGCACAAACAGAGGATAAGGTAAATGGAACAAAATAGCAAAAACCTCTGTCAAAAGCTTTCATGGAAGGAGAAAAAAGCCACCATTTGTTGAAGATCTACATAGTGGGAGGCAACATGCTGTGGAAACTATAGACCCAGATAGGAAACACACACCAGCTGTTTACTATGTAACATTAACAAGTCACTTAACCCTCTATAAAATGGAAATAGAGTATCCATCTAGCAGAATTAAGTGGAGTCAAAATAACATAAGTTAAAAGCATGGGTAAATGTTACCAATGTTTTATGCCAGGAACCCCTATGTATTATCACATTTAATCTCCTCAGCCACACCAAGAAAGGTATCATTACCTTCATTTGCACATTTTAGAAAGTAGACTCATAACAGTTAGGTATGTCACACAATTTATAAGTAAGCCCCCCTAAGTGTGACTAATGCCAACACTCATCCTCAGTTGACTAGGCCATACTATCATGCAAAATAATGTACATATGTAACTGTGTGTGGTGGGAATAGGAAAATAAGAGTGACAAGGTGGCTTCTGTACCAACCTAGTTAAAACGACCCTGCAGCTAATGACTCAAATAACAATTGATCTTAACTTGCATTTTGAGAACTTCATTTGTGTCTTCATAATAAATGATAGAATAACTTGAAATGACATTTCCATTATTATTTCCAACCATAATGCCAAAGGACCGAGGGTGACATGTTAATTACTATGCTGTTAGAACTATAAGTATTTTTCATCTATTTCTACTAACATCACTTACCAGCATTACCATTCATAAAGGAATATCAGTGATGGCCTAGAAATCTTGATAACATTTCTAGGCTATCATTGATATTTACTGATTATTTTGCTTTTAAGAATTACATAGGCTAGAACATTGGCCTTAAAAAGCCATCGACCAAGAATTGCAAAGTACATTTCAATTTATATATTTCAGTAAAATGTTAATGCCATCATTTCACAGAAGAGAGAACTCAGACTCAACTCTATGCATTTCTGAAAACTGCATGTCTACAGTTCCCTAGGATTTAGACCTAAAAATCATGAGCCAGCTAGTACAAACTCTCTTAATTGCTGAGGTGAGATGAGGGAGAGAAAAATTTCTAACACAAATGGGTCACAAGCTATCTATTTTAATCAGTTGTGTAAGTTGTCTGCATACCCACAAACTAAACCCCTAGAGAAAAAGAAATCAGGATAGCCACAAGGGTACATAACTATATGCAGAAATATTTTGAGGTATATGTTGAATGCACATAGATCTGTGCACTCTAGCCCTCAGGGCACACAGTAAAAGCCAAACCACTGTGTAAAGAAGGAAGAAACGAAGGAAAAAAGAAAAGACAGTCTTTTCTAAGGCTATCAGTGCTGATTGACAACCAGTATATCACTTTTAACCCTAAAAAGAATAAGGAATGGTGGAAAAATTACCAATTCCAGTGTTTAAGGCCCAATCATGTTTAATCTGCAATCCTGACGTGCAGCATAGAATAAATTTGTCACCAAATTTGAAATCCAAATTCTCTCCAAAAAAATCACTGCAATTTACAAGGAGCAGTGTAATTTTGCCTAGTCTCAAACTGCTCAACCCACATTTGTTTTCAAAAGCAATTCATTATACGAACCTGGTAAAGGGAAGCAATGTCCGCCCTGCCCACAGCAATGTGGCTGCTAAGGTAAAGTAAAATTCGCAGGCCTGTACACTTTTGTGTGAAGATGCGAGTTAACTATAAAGCACCGACTATGTGAATGGTCGCACGTGGGAAGTGGGAACACTGACATGGGGGTCTGCACTACACCATGACACCACTTTAAGGTGTCATATATGCGGCATTGTTTTCGTTATTGTGTCACCATTATCATTAATATTCAACATTATTCAAAAATGCTGCGTGCGGCAGGAGGATTGATTGTGACTGGCTTAAAGTGCTCAGACGGTGCCTGCTGGAGACCACAGAGCAAAGCTCTTTACTAATAAATTCTTGAATAATGAAGTCCTTCCCTTATGTACGAAGAGGTCAGTAAATATTTGATGATGAGGACCAAACCAGCATGCTGGAGATTTCCTCAAACATCTCACTGTCAGGTGAGATGATATGAAAGCAATCATTAAAATAAAAACAGGTACTGTTTGTTAATACTATGCAATAGTCTAAATACGCAAAGCACTTTGCAGTCATTTCTCCGTTTAATCTCCCATCACATTTAAGAAGTAAGTAATATCATCCCCATTCCACATATGAGAAAACAGAGTTTCAGATATGTGGAATCACTTACCCCAAGGCCAACGACAAAGACAAGTAATGGAAAGGAGCTTTCAATGGGGTTCCCTGACTGTAATGCCTGTGCTCTTAACCACAGACGAGGCTGTAATAGCGCATCTATCCTTCATGTTGAGGAAAGAAATATAGCCCCAAAGAGACTAATAAAAGGACAATTAAAGCCATGGCTAGTAGTCCAGGGTTTCCTTGCATTTGAAAAGCCCAGGGTATTAAGGCTGCCTGTTGTAAATGGTGATTCTGCAGGATGTGCAAATCTATAGGTCCTAGTAAATGTGCACTCAGAGAAAGTTACCAACATCTGCAGCCCTTATCGATGCTGTATTTATCACAGTTTCAAGGTTTAGACATACTCCGTTCACTCTGGTTAACAGGCTTCTACTTTTTTACCTATTGCTAATGAAGCAAGGTTTTTTTCCTTTCCACTTAGGAGAGAGAAACTCTGGCAGATCGTTTCTGGCAGCATGCTTCTGAGAACTAATGGAGTTTGAAAGTGGCCTTCTAATGGTCTGGCTGGAGAAACCCCAGAGTATCTCCCTCACCAAATCCATTGGTACCCTGCAGGCCTCTCTTCTCAAGGATCCTCTATTAAATGCAGAAGTCTTCATCACTGCCAGACAGATGCCTGAGCCCTGCTGGTTCCAGCTGAACCCTGGACTTGGCCTCTGGCCACTGGATTCAAGGCACCTGGAAGAGTTTTCCTCTACAAGCACATTCCAAATCAGCTCCCCGGCCAACCCAGGCCTACTGCTGCCCAGCCAGGACCTGGCAGGTCTTTCTCCCTCATTATGCAGGTTCACAACCAAATCTCATGTTCTCTCCATGGACCCTCCGCCTTCAAATATTGCAATACCATGAGATTTATCACTCATGCCAGGATACTTAAGAGAGTGAAGGGGAACAGTACATCAGTACGACTCTGGGACAGCAGACATAAACCTGCAAACCTAGATCCTGTCATCCCATCAAATACTCACATGGTTGGGGTAGCCTACTGCCTTTTCTAGAAACTGATCCATTTCCTTACCCTTTCTTCTCTGCCAAAATTCTAGAATCCATTGTCTACAAAGTTGGCCTCCATATTTTCACCACCCACCTCCTCTCTCATAGCCAATTAATCTTCTGCATCTACCATTCAACTGAACTATCTACACACTAAATCAAATCTCCTCTTTCCAGCCTTCATTCTCCTAGAACTCCCTGATCTTTTAGAATCTACCCAGTCCTTTATATGCAAGTCTTTGGTTTTTTAATATCTCGCTCTCATTTATTCTTTGTTCCCAATTGTAAACGATAGGTTCCTTCTAATATTTGAAAAAATCTGACTTTTTTTAGTTAATCTCATTCATTCCTTATTGACAGAATTATGAGATTCTTGCTGCTTCTTCTATGTTGAACTTCAGTTTATCAATATTCTCCTTGAATGTTTCATCTAGTAGGAGCATCGGCAAAGAGAAACTGAAGTCTGCTTCTCCCCACTCAGTCTCTCTCTCCCCTCTCCCCTTGCCCTCTCCACCATCACATAGTCTTAGCTTTGTTAGTAACCTCTTCATTCAGGTCACTTCTATCATGGTGATAGTCTGCAAATCTCTGTGTCCTCCTTGGTGAATTCTTACTAAGTTACCTTCTTCCCTCTTGACCTTGTGCAGTGAATATTTTCGTCAAACCATATATAGGATTTTATATCTATCCCTGTTACATTTCAACATCTTCATTTCAATCCTATTTCAGAGCCTGTCAAGACCCTTTTGAGTTTTAATGCTGTCATCTATCATGTTTAACCCTTCTTTCTATTGAGTTGTCTACAAATTTCATAAGCATCCTTCAATGATTTTCTCCTTTCTTTATCAATTTCAGCTTGGAGACAGCCGATTTTTCATAAAACATAAAAGTGCTAAAGGCCTTTTCTCCACCTCCTTGCTTCTCCGTGTGACTCGGTGTGTTACTAGTTCTCCTATCTTCATTCGAGGACTATTAGTCATGTCATTTGGAACAATGGGCCTCAAACTTTAGTGGACATCAACATTACCTATTACACTCACTAAAATGCATATTCTCAGACCCAAACTTCAGAAATTCTGATTCAGTAGTTTGGACAGGAAACCTGGATAAGTGCCTGTAACAATCACCTCAAGTGATGAGTATAATCTGCATACAATATTTAAATACTTCTTTGGGACCATAAATGTCCCCTTTTCTGACTGTGTTCATGGGGGAGGGGACAAGAAGGAGGGGACAGTGGTAGATAAGAATTATATTTTCTGTCTTCTTAACACCCAAATGTCTTTTCAGGGCATTGAACAAAATGTTATTCTGTGAATATTCAGTTGCTCCTTTGTTCACATTTTCTAGATAAATTCATATTCTAGGTAAATGTTATCAAATGATTACTTAAAGGATCAATTTGAAATTCTTAAGCAAATTAAACATACTTAAATATCTACTGTATGGTCTTAAATTTAAATTGATTGTTTTGTTCTTTGTATATATCTTTAACCTGAAAATTATAACGCTTCTTATCCTACATTTATGAAATAATATATCTGCAGTTACAAACAGAATTTAAAAGATTTCGGGGCTTTATTTTATATTTGTTTTATTTATTTGTAATGCAACATTATATCTTTGTTTTTTAAATTCATAGATTAGTTTCGCTTTTTTTTACATTTGACTTTAAATGTTATTTATTTAAAGATGCATCATCGGTGTCACTTTCTTTCATTTTTAATCATTTTAGCTTAAACACTCTCACCTTCCTTATCCTCACCCTCTGTCTGTCTATTTTTGGTCTCTTGCTTTCACAGTACCTGACCAAAAAAGTTGGTCATAGTTATGCTCAGAATGGAAAGAAGCTACCTCACATCAGGAATGTACCAAAACTTCCCAGATACCTCTAGTTTCTCCTAATTTCTCATCCAAAATATTCAAAAGAGTCACAAGAAATCCATAATCAAGAATTTCAAATCATCTACTGAAAATGTGATGTAATTTTTCTTTCATCAATAATTTGTTAGAGAAAGCCTATTACATCGTAATTGGTATCAGGATCTGCATGCTTTCGATTGTTTTTGGTTTGTTTTTCTTGCCCTAAATTTTTGCTAAAACAATCTTCGTACACAGTCAATTACTTGAGTAAAATGATCCATTCAGCATAATTGATGTATTAGACCCACGTGGAGAGAGATAACTGATAGTGGATACCACTTATTCAGAGTATCTGCTTTATAGCACACTCTGTGATAAGTTTATATGGTTATAGATATTATCAGATCACACATGTAATCGTTATATGTGATTGATTACTCTTCATGAAAATTCTTCAGCGAAAAGACTATTATCCTGATGTTACAAAGAGCTAAGACTTCACTCCCTCTGCTACTTCACACAACCCTTCGGTTGAGGGAATCACCACGGAGAGTGGAAAGGCTAGTGGAGAGAAAGCTGTGATGATGGAGGACTCACTGTCCGAGTGGCTGGACTGGCTGCGGCCAATCAGCCTCACTGTCGGACTCTCTTGAGATTTGCCCACAGCTGAAGAGAGTCACTCACCAGTCAGATGTCATCCCAGGGGCATCTCACACTCCAAGACTCCTCAAAAGCTGAGGGAACAGAAGGGCCAGCTTCTCGCCCAAACCCTCGACAACCATGAGGGCCTAGCCCAGCTCTGGAGCCCTCGGGGGTTGGCGCCTCGTCATGACAGCAATACTGCCAAGTTTGTCTGACTTTCCTACTCCTTTCCCTTTCTTCCACTGAGAGAACTCCTTAATAAACTCCTTGTGTCCAAATTTCCTACTCAGAATCTGTTTCCTAGAAAATATGACCTATATTATTTGTTTTTGTGGTGACACAAAGCATTTTTTACTTTTGCCTCATCTTTCACCAAAAAAAAAAAAAAAAAAAAAAAATCAAAGACAATTTTCATGACTATGTAAATACAAGTTAACATATTTGAAATGACAAAGGATAAAGAAATGAAAAATAATAATAAACTAAAGTAAAAGCTATAAAATGGAGCCAGGCATGTGGCTAAGACAAAAATGAATTCCTTATAATTAGTCATAAATTGACTCATTTTCTGCCAGTGCAGAAGAAAGTTATTCTACATTTAACAATAACCTTAAGATGTTTGGCTAAATAGGAAGCTGCTCAGGAAAAACCAAGACCAGAGATTCCTCCTGAGTTAATCTAAAGATGTCCACAGTCTTAGGTTAGATTCCCAGGCAAGTCCAAGGAGATGTGTTTTCTTGGCTGGCAGACTGACCAGCTGTAGGTTTGTCCAGAACTAGGAAGCTTCCTAGAATACAGAACTTTCAGGTCTAAAACAAGGACTGATGCGGGCAAAGGAGGATAGTTGGTCACCCGAGTGATAACACAACACCAGCATCAACTAAGTAAAGAGCAAACGTGCAAGGGGCCAATATGAATGAGACCAGGTACATGGTTTACACAGACATGGCTTAATCCGGGGGTATTTTCAGGTTATCTAGAGGAATGTTTTAACTGCTGAGCCATCCCACAAAGCTCTGAATGTTATTGATTTTGGTTGAAGTTTAGAGAGATGATGCACACAAGCAATGAGTCTAATGTTGCATTCTTTAAAAAATGACCAAAGTACAGGTATTTTGTGCTGTCATTTCAGTACAGATTCTTATAATTGAGTAGACAGTTGAGCCAGAGATAAGAGTTAATAACACCCTTAGTGAAAACTGAAAAGCCACAAGCATAAAAAGGTGATTTTACTTCCAGTTGGTGGTGAATTAAGGGAGTATTTGGGGGCAGAAACAGAATTTCTCTTTGGAAATAATGAGTTTTTTGCAGGTCTTACTCCCAACTCCAGGTCTCAAATCTGGGTCTGTAGGCTTTAGTTGGACTGTACTTTAGGTGTTTCAGCTGCCTGAGTCACAGGGGTGTGCCATTTTTTTTTTTTTTTGGAAATAATTGTGTATCTTCTTTACTAATAATAATGAATGAATGCATTGAAGTAAAACTATGCTACATTAAAAAATTAGATACCACAATTTTAGCCAGGAAAAAACAAAGGGCAAATGTTTCCCAAAAAATCAATCACAATAGAATACCTAATGAATGATAAACTTGACTCCTTACCACTTTTGGCTATACCTACAATGGTCGACAATTTAAAGAATTAACAACAGAGTAAGTGAATGATTGCCCAGGACCTGTATTCATTAGATAAAATATTCCCATGCACCTATTATCTATTCTATATCTAAAATAATAACCTATTAGTTTGTAATTTTAACTTGCTTCTAATGCACTGAATCCAAGAGTTTCCATCAATAATCCTGATTTAAGAGTTCCAATTTAACAGCTATCTCTCAGCAAATAACCTTTGCAAGTCATTTAACAAATAAATATTCCCTATGCCTTAGTGTTCTAATCAGCAATCATATGGATTTTCTGTTCTGGTTAAGTTCTAGCTGTCAACTGCAATTTGTTATAAATAAATAAATAAATAAACAAAAAAAACCTAGAAAGAACTGAGAAACAAAGATGGCAATTGTACAGCCATTTGGGGATTTGTCTAGAGCTGCACATATGGCAGGTATGTTTGAGAATATTTTCAATTTCAATTGGCAAAATTTCCAGATGATTGCTAGCATTTTCTCATCTTCAGTTATATAGACAACCACAAAGAAACAGAAATGAAGACATCTATTGATACCTACTCTGCAAAGCATAGTGTTCAGAGGTGGTGACAATTGTCTCCTAAATTCAGGTTATCGATAAAGGATGGTCAATTTTTGTTTTAAATCATCTGCCCTTAATGCATGAGTTGGTTGAAATATCTGCTTAAAGAAGCTAAGAAAAATCAGCTGGAGTACAAACAAGGAAGATAATCTTTCCTGTGTATTAATTTGTGCTTTCACAACATCAGCTCTTAAAAGTATCTGTGAGATAAACCAGAAGGAGAAAGACAAACCTCATATGATTTTACTCATGTGGTACAGACAGAAACCAAACAAATGAACTCAATCAAACAAAAATAGACTTAATCTCTAAGATAAAATCTGTGGCTACCAAAAGGAAAAGGGTCAGGAGGTGGGCACTTTGGGTAAAAGGGGTCAATTATATGATGAAGGATACAACTGGACTGTTGGTAGGAAGCAATATATTATACATAAATGCAGATTTAAGATGGTACATACCTTCAATATATGTCATGATGCAGTTTCCTTCAACAAAATTTAAAAGAGAAGTGAGCTTGCTAGAATTGTTTAAAAGTATCTCAGATATTCACTTCACAAAAGCTGGAGCACTGATCTTTACTGTGAAATTCTGAGCTCAGACAATGCCCCCAGAAGATTTCCACCTCTGAATTATTTTGTTCTGTGCTTCTTCCTTGGCTTTTTCACCAGCTAATTTCCAACCCTCCATTTCACTTTATGCTGAGTGGCTCCAGTCTAGGCCAGAATAACTGGGAACCTTGTATGGAGGCCCCACAGCAAGGCATTAGGCTTCCACTCCTTTTCACTCCTTCATGGTCCCTCCACCTCCTTTCACAGATAGTTAAATTCCATTGCATGCCATTTTGCATTTGCATGTGCAGCTTTTGTCATTAAACAGGAGGGAAAGGACGTCCTTTGCTGCACAGTGAAGTTACCCATGCCTCAGTTCAGCACTGAATAACTTCCTTCTAAATTACTAGTTTCATCTGTGACTAAGAGGTCTGAAATTTTACTACTCAACCTGCTAACTTCTGCATTACATCAAAGGGAAGGTCAGTAATCTTCTTGACAGAAGATTTAAAACTTAAGAAGCTTAACATTCAGGGCTAGAAACTTAACCCTCCTGCCCTGACTGTGCACAGCTAATGGAGTTCCATTTCACTCTCCAGCTGACTCTTCAAAACAGCTGACAAGGACCACGTGGCTCCCCTCCCACCCCACCCCCTGCAGCTAGGCATTTTATTCCCTCCAAACAAGACTAATGAGCAAGCTATTGGTGGTGAAAAGCAGACCTGCAGCTGGCATCCCAGCTCCCCAGGTCTGTCTGTGTGAACTCTTGAGTCTGAGTCATTTCCAAAGACATCCCTGTTAGTACACACCTTTAGTCTGCTGTAGGAGCCCCTGGAATTGGGCTCATTCTTCTTTTCTGAAGGTGAAATGAGCCTCTTATTATTTATATTTTCTGGTGGATCTTATGTTTTCCTTTGAACAAATGAAGGGTAGGAAAGCACTTTTCACTGTCTATTAAAGCACATAAGAAATCTATTTCCAAAATGTACATGCATACATTTATTTAAAAATAGCTACCTTCATTATCATAATGATCCCCCCAACCCGTGTTCAGGAGCTCAGGGAATTAGTGGTGAATGTAAATGTAATCAAGGGCACCACCATGCTTTTAATTTGGCAAGTGAAAACCATTTATATCTCCCCTCGTTGTGGCAGGACATGTCAATTTTATTAGCAAAAGAAGCTTGGGATTCATCTGATTGCCTTCTGACTTTTTTAAAATGTTCATGCCTTGCCTAAATAAAAATCTTGGTCTTAACAAAGTCAGTACAGTTTTAGGAGAATATACTGTTATAAAGAGTGTAAATTGGTTCTATCTTTCTGGAGCACAATCTGCCAAAATATACCAAAAATGCTTCAATGCAAGTATCCAACACCCAGAAATACTACCTCTATAAATTTACCCTAATATAGTTGTATACCTAGAGAAATTGCATGTTCAAAGTGCTGCTATTTACAGCAATAATTTTAAAAGGAAGCATCTTAAATGTCCAATAAAAGGCAGATAGTCAAATATATTATGGTATGCAAATAAAATCTGCACAACTATTTAAAGTAATAGGATATTTGAAATATTACTTAATAAGAAACATCTTGTACAGTATGTAGAATATATAAAATGTATTCATGCAACAAATATGTGTCACTTATTTAACAACAGTATGCTTCTATAGCAGAAGACAGCAAACTTGTAAAAGTTCACACAGTAAATATTTCAGACTTTGCAAGTCATGTGGTCTCTGCCACAGCGGCTTAACTCTGCCGGGCTGTCTTATAAAAGCAGCTATGGGCAATATGTAAACACAGGGTGAGGCTGTGTCCCAAGGAAAGTTTATAAAAAATAGACTGCTGGATGGATTCAGCTCCTGGCAGGGAGCTGGCTGACCCCTTTTCTGAACAATTGGGATATTAAGTGAAGCAAAATATATAAAAATGGTCCTTACATTCTATAACAGTTTATGTGTGTGTGTCTATGTGAACACATGTATCTGTGCGTGTTTAGATGTATCTGAATGTGTCTTTACTGTCATTCATTAAGCAAATTTGAGGACTGTGTTAGATACCATACTGTAACTAGAGAGTCAGTGGTAAACAAAAGAGATTTCATCCCTGTTCTAAGAAAACTCTTGGTCTAGTGAGACAGACAAGAAAGTAAGTAAAAAGAATAATTATTGCTTATTAAAAATCACTAAAAAGCAAATAAAATTGTTAACATGGATTATCTCTAGTTAATAAAATACCTAACGAGTTTTACTTTATTCCTTTTTACCTTTCTCTATTGTTTGAAGTTTTGAAAATAGGCATCATTTTAAAATAAGATACTATAACATTATTGCTTATAATTCTAAGTATTATTGCAAAAGTAATAACAAAAATAATGGCAAAAATTTGTATGGAATGAAAAGGATAAAAGTACAATTTATATTTTCTACTGAACAACTAATGCTAACTGATTTAGAACAATCTACATTTTTTACAGTAATTCGTTTGGTCTTTGAAACCATACCAAGAATGAAAGGTCTTCCTATTCTGTAAACAAATAAATAAAAGTCCTCATCTTGAAATACAGATGAAGGACTTAATGGGAAACAGAAAACTCTAATTGTCCATTCACTCATTAATACCAAGTCAAAAACCCAGTGCTTTAGAAACTATGGGATAGCAGTAATCCCAAAGACAGGCAATCCTTAGAGATTACTGGTTCTAAAAAAATAAGCAACAGCTTCCTTTTTATTTTTATTTGGAAAAGGAAGTGTATAGTAAAAATATAAAAAGTGACTTTACCCAAAAAGAGGTCTGGCCTTTGTCTTTGGCTTCTGGAAAGTCATCTATGTCATATCCAATAGGAGTATTTTTGTTTCAGGCAGGGGCTAGCCACCCTGACAGTCTGTGGTTGAGACCTGGTCATGCCAGAAAGACCAACATGGGACTCACAGTAGGAGCTTTTGGTCTCAGAGTATCCCTTGATGTAGTATCTGAGTCCCACTGAGTAGGTAATCAGTTATGTGGATAAATGAAGCGGCAGTAAAAGCTCTGGACACCAAACACGGAAGAACATGCCTGGCTGGCAGTGCTCCATGTGCACTGCTCTGAACTGACACCAGGAGAGCAATGGGAACCAGGTCAGCAGGGCTCCATGTTCAGATCACACCCAGATTCTCCCTTGTGCATCTCTTCTTCCAGCTGATTTTAAACTGTATCATTTCCCTGTCATAACCACAACCATGAGCATGAGGTTTCAGTGAGGTCCGTGTATCTTTTTAGTAAAGT
Source organism: Solenodon paradoxus (assembly GCA_004363575.1). NCBI lineage: Eukaryota > Metazoa > Chordata > Mammalia > Eulipotyphla > Solenodontidae > Solenodon > Solenodon paradoxus. The sequence continues at coordinate 292,313 of RJWH01001821.1, forward strand.
ATGGAAAGAACCTCTCAAACTTGCGGTTGGTACGAGAAATGAGGCTTGGTTCTGCAGAGGACTACGCCTTCAGGCCTTGTAGTTAGGCTAACACAGAATAGGGGGCATTCAGAGGAAGAAGAAAAGACAGCCTGTGTTTGAGGAACTTGACCTCTCCATTTGTGGTGAGACGACATGCCCTGGGTCTCTTTCTCCCTGTGCACCTTCTGAATCTCAAGCTTCATTCACTAGGTTTAATAGAAGGAATAACTGCATAGTACATTCACATTTTACAAAGATGCATAACTGTCCCAGGGAATGATCTGTTTGGGAGGCACACTTAGGTTTATTTTAATATTTTATGTGAAATTTTTTCTTAGAAAAATTGAAGCACAATCTTTTTCTACTTTAATATAGCAGAAGCAAGTAAGAACTCAAAAATCAAATACATTTCCTTAATGCAAAGAACACACGTTTTTGCCCAAACATTTGACTGTCAGTTTTCAGTGGGTCAAAGAAAAACATGTTTCATTTAGTTGTCTGATTTACTCCATTAAAAAAAATTATTTCCAGAGCACCCTGAGGAGTAGTTTGGTCAGCTGCCTCCAGCTGGCACAGTGACCATACATTCCAAGGACACCGGTTTGAGTCTCAGGGCCAGGGGAAACAGTCAAGGTGAACAAGGAAATAAAAAATAAATAAAAAGTGTTTCTTCCTCTCTCTTTCTGCCTGACTACGTTTGTTTGTTTTTATTCCTGCCTGAACCATTCCTTTAAAAAAAAAAATTCTTTCCTAGAATATCATAACTTAAATACATTCCAAAGGCTACATCCTTGTGTAATGGATGTGCGTATATGTCTTTCTCTGGAAGGCTGATATCCAGGGTGATAAACAACTTCTGTTGAAATTTTCTTAGGGTCAACCTTGGACTTAAAATGGCAGCCTCTAGTTTACTTGTCTTCAAAGTAGAAAAACTTATGATCCTGATCCCATATTCCACGTCTGAATATTTATTTGAAAAACACAAAACACTTATTTAAAGAGATATATGCACCCTCATGTTTATTACAGTACTATTTATAATAGCCAAGAGCTGGAAACAACCTAAATGCCCATCAACAGATGAGTTGGTAAACATGTGGTATATAGTCACAAATTCAGCTATTAAAGAAGTTGAAATCTTGCCATTTAAAGCAGCATGGATGAAACTAGAAAGAATTGGGCTTAGTGAGATAAGTCGGAAGGAAAGTGACAAATGTGATTTCACTCATATGTGACATACAGGAAAACCTTACAAATGAACCAAATCTAACAAAAATAGACTTTTAGTCTACAAGACAAAATTAGTGGTTATTGGAAAGGAAAGGGGAGGATGGCAAATCAGGTAATCGGGGTCAATTTTATGATGAGGACAGAATTAGACTTAATCAATTAATACAGATGTTGATTTACAATGATTCACACCTTAATCCTATATAATATTATGATGCACTGTTCCTTCAATAAATTTTTAAATGTAAAAAATTTGAAAAGCATCCATAAAGTTTAGTCTCTCATTTTCTTAAAGATTGCCCTAGTAGCAACAGCAGTCAAAAGTGAGTTTAGATGCACCGTGGTAGAGCAGAAGTTGGGTCAGTTGCCTCCAACAGGCTATATATCTCTGAGTTCGAGTCCCAGGTGTGGGGGGAACCAACCAGTGTGAACGACTGAATGAAAATGAAGTGCTTCTTCCTCCTCTCTCTTCCTGCTTGCCTGCCTGCTCACCTTCATTCCTACCTATAACTTTGCTTTAAAAAAATTTTTTAAGTGAGTTTATGGCATAAATACTAGGTCATCCTAGAGTGGGGGCCAAATGAAAAGTTCCTTCGTTTATCTGAGGTTCCTCACAGGCTGGGTGAATGAACAAATTCATAGCAGGCATGATTATTAAGAGAAAAGGTGAAATTCAATAACATATGCATGGATAATTCATATGGCAGTAAATTCTGAGATAACAGACAGACCAGTGATTTATATTCTGTGCTGAAGCAAGGAAAGGGAATCTCAGATGTCAGGGGGCCAGTGGGTAGGATCACCAGTGACTGGGAGACAGGTTCTTAGCTAAAGAGGGCTGTATACAAATTAACCATCTTTTGGAACTTCTCAGTCTACATTCTTCTAAGGGATAAAAGAGGAAAGACCATTTCTGGTTTAGGAGAAGGGTAGAAGTTCAGGGGGGTAGCAGATGGCTTCTTTGATTAAGGGAAGGGTACAAAGGTTAGGAAAGAAGTAGAAGTTTCTTTCTCTCCAAAGCTGCATTTTGCTTCACTCAAAGTAATCTACACTGCACGCCACAGCAGTGTCCTTACAGAGTCTTGGGGTGCCCTGTTTTGAGTTCCTTTATACTAGGATTTTCAGCTATCAAAAAATAATCCAGGAAAATTAACATTGTAAATTTCCATCAATAACTTGGGCTGGAGCTCAAAAGCATTTACTCCTGCTTCCATTTCACTGGTATAATTCATTTGAGAACTTGAATTCAGGATAGATTTAACCGCTAAAAACTCAGTCAAGTTCTGAGCTTGTCCTTGACTCTAAGTTCCAGTGCCCAACACTTGAAAAGATCAGGTGCAATTCAATTATGAAGTCCTGTCTGACTTTTTGAAGTGTAAATCCACCGCTCTTGAAAATGGCAAGTATAAAATCCATTCTTAAAAAGCACTTGACATTTTCACATATTGCTTTACAGCCATGAAAATGTGAGGAGGCTCAAAAGAGATGGCCAAAACGGCTTTTTAAAAAATAGAAAAGAAAAAAATTCTAATGCTTAGTCAGGAGCAGAAGTCTGATTTTTAGCTCTTTGTTTTAACTTGAAAATTAGAACTTTAAAGCTGTGCTGTGTAAAAGTCATCTCTCTGAGTTGATTTTTCCTGATAACGTTTAACTGCTGGTTTGTATGCTTATTATCGAGCGCCTTTCTCTTCACAAGGACCTTATAGGTTATCTTGATGTGTTTATTCTGTCCTTGCAGCCTGAAGTGATCATATATATCAGGGGTCGGCAAACTTTGTCTGCAGTAAGGGCCAGAGAGTAAATATGTAAGCTCTGTGAGCCATGTGGTCTCTGTCACCTCTGCTATTGGAGCATGAAATGAGTCATCAATAATACGTAAACAAACGAGTGCGACTATGTCCCAATAAAACTGTATTTATGGAAACTGAAATTTAAGTTTCATATGAGATTCACATACCACAAAATATTCTTCAACCATTAAAAAAATGTTCACTCCTAACTTTCAGCTGTACAAAAACAGGCAGTGGTCTGGAACTGGCCCACCCAGTCATCGCTAGCCAACCCCTAATACATAGAGAAAAAATACTTCAATAAAACAAGACATAAATGGAAGCACACATGCTCTGAATTCTTACATACTCTTTGGAAAAGATCTCTTGGAGAGCCACAATATTTCTGAGCATATATAAGTCAGCAGGTGCATTTGAGTCCATCAGTGGCTGAATAGGCTGGTTTTCTTGCTAAAATCAGCCAGATTAGTGAGCAGTCTCTGGCCTGCCCTGCATCTCTTTAGGATATGGGCCCTTCACCAAGGTGTGCCAGAGCCAGTCAAGCACCAATCTTACACCAGCAGCATTAATAACATCTTGGAGCCTCTTAGAAAATCTCAGGCTTTGCCCCAAAATTCTGAATCAAAATATGCATCTTGCTGAAAGAAGACACAAAAGGTCACATGTTGTATAACTCCAATTTTTTTTTTTTATGGGAGTGGGGTGGGGGTTTGTATCTTTTTTTTTTTTTTTTTATTTGGTTGTTCACACTGGTTGCTTCCCCCTGGGCCCAGGACTTCAATTCAGGGATATGTGGCTTGCTCCTTTGGAGGCTGTTGACCTAACCACTGCTCCACCAAGGCGTGTCATATAACTCCATCTAATTGAAATATGGAGAATAGGTAAATTCATGAAGACAGAGCAGATTCGGATTGCCAGGGTCTTGGGTGGGAGAGAGGAGTGACTGCTTAATGGGTATGAGGTTGATGATGACAAAAACGTCTTGGAGCTATAGATGACAGTTACACCACATAATGAATGTGCTAAATGCCAGTGAATTGCACACTTTAAACTGGTGTGATTAATTTTATGCTATATGAGTTTTACCACTATAGAAAAATGAAAAATAAAAACTGCTGTTTAAGAAGACTCCAGGTAGAGTTCATTAACGTTTGAGAGGCAACTCCCAGTAGATAAAGTATCAAGTATTTTCATTCTAACTTATAAAACCACTGAGTTTTCAAATCCAAGAAGCAAAACTCACTCATCGATACCAATGCATGCAGCATCATAGTATTAATGGCTCCCTAAATTTTTTGCTTCATTTTTATTTTTAATTTTGAATGAATAAATGCTCAAATAACCTTACTTTTTTAAACTCTTTGCCCCAAATTTATTCAACATATTCAGTGGGGAAATTGCTAATACCTGTGAAATACCCAATATGTTTTACCAATTACATTTGAGTTTGTGCAATTGTTTTATCGCTCAAAAAACTGAACCCTAGTACCTCCTATTTCTTCCTGTTTCTTATGCAGCCATAACATCCTATAAATTTTTTTTTAACTTTCACAGATTAACTCTCCAGAAGAAGTGTTGCCCTACTTGATATTCAGTATATATTTTCTTGTGACAGCTTTATGGTACAATTAAATTTCATACATTTTTCAGCCCTCTCTGAATATGCATTAGAGAGCCAACCATCGTAATTCTATGCCAATTGGCTTGATTTGCTTATTTAAGACCACATCTCACAGGCCTGCTGTATTTCCGTACATTTCTTTCCCATCTGCACTCCATCCTCCTGCCCAGAGTTATTGATTGTGCTGACAGTGAAGGAAACCACAGGGCATTGACAGTCGAAATACAATTTCCATTAGAAAGCCCCTTTGAAAGTAGAAAGTCCACATTTAGATTCTGAACTTGAAATGCACCAAACTGTAGAGTTGTGTCAGCTTAAACCAAGTCACGGAAGAAGCCAAAATATCAACTATCAATAGCAGACTGGACCTGTGTTTTTCAAAATTATTACCAAAGCTTAACATGTAAGAAATTGTTATCACATCTTAGCATATGAGAAAAAAATCCTGATGTTTAGATGGACAAAGTAACTTAATAAGGCTCATTTGAATGCGGAAATAAATGAGCATCAAATTAACATTAACTTTTAATGCTTGCTATTTTATGTTAATTTATATTTTAAAATTATGACTGATTCTTTGCAATCAGTCTATAGCTAATTATATCTCCAACATGTAAATCTGATACAGTGCTGGGACCAAAGAATGACAGAAATTATCCCACAAAGACCTTGGAGACTCACAACTGTCACATGCTTCTATCACCCAGTAAAATCCAGCCTGGCTAGAAAACTTCCAGCCCCGGACAGTCACCATTGGTTTTCAAAGATCACAGTTTACTTTGCTTAAACATAGAAACTATAGTGATACATCCTATTTGCAAACACTTTTCGTGATTTTTAATTGTATTTTTTCTTTGTAATTGATGACACTATCCTAAAAAACTGAATTATGTATTAGGCCTATGAGGCCTGGATTTTTTTTTTTTTTTTTTAATCTCCAAGTTGAAACAATCTAAGTCAGAAATCCAGAGTTAAATATGTTCTCCAACCAACACTAATATTTTACATGCTCTTCAATACCAGACACAAGGATTCTTAAAATTACAAAGACATTCAGACTCAAGTCTTTTGATGAGGAGATAGCCTAGTGACCCGCCCTCATCAAAACCTTATAGTCTAATAATATAAAAATGAATAGCTAACATTTCATGAGAATCTACCCAGAGCCAAGCATTTTCTATGTATTATTTATATCACTTTCTGCAACAACCTTCCTGAGAAAACTCAAAGACACCCCAACTTACCAAGCTAATAAATGACCAGTTATATGATTTTAGAGGAAGGTAGATAGGGTTGTTCAAATCCAAACGCAACAAATTTAATCTACTAGCTTTAAGAAGCTAGTTCCCAGGTCTCACAGGTGAAGACACTGAGACCCAGAGTGCCTAAGCAACTTACCCACATTTTCACAGTCAGCTTGTGACAAAACCAGACCACAGTCCAGATCTCCTGTCTGCTCAGCCATCTTCTGTTTCCTTCATGTTCAGTGTGCATGTGACTCAGCTGAGGACCTCATTACAATGCAGGTTCTGATTCAATAGGCATGGGAGGGGCCTGAGATTCTGTATTTCTACCAACCACCTAGGAGATGATGGGGCCCAGATCCAATGCTCACACAGCACTGCCATTATCATTGGTAGAAACAACAGATCTAAAGATGTGCCTCCGAATTCCAATTAAGAGAAATGGCAGTGTAAATACTGTTCACTGACCTCTAAAGTGACCAGCTCATTTCAGTTTCTCTGGGACTTTTCCAGTTTTAACCCCAAAGGTTCCCAGCCTGGGGAACCCCTCAGCCCCTGGCCACTGGGATGGTTAATTATTCTAGTCTTAACCAGTTTCTATACCTCACCTAAGGCAGCACTGAATGTGGAGAAAATATGCAATATAGGTTAGGAAGAAAGGAGGCAAAGGGTGAGAGCTTCATTGACCAAAGGTGGGTTCGTTTCCTGGGTATACATCAGTACAGTTGCCTGGGCCTGTGGTCAAAGGGCTCCTGGTTTCAGATTCTGCTCTTGTTATCTCAAAATTAATATCATTATTGCGATATAATTCACATACTATAAGATCACCTTTTTAAAGTATACACTTCATCATTTTTAATATATTTATAGCCGATGTCACATCCCCACTAGCTCTATCCCAGAATTTTTCCAGAATAGAAACCCCGCACTTATCAGCATTCACTCCTCATTTTTCTCACCTTTATTTGCTGGCAACAGCTAATCCACTTTCTGTCTTTTTGCACTTAGATATTCAGGACATTTCACAAAAATGGAATTGTGTAGCAGGTGGCCTTTGAGCCTCGCTTCTTTCATTCAGCACATTTTTAAGGTTAATCCATGTTGTAACATGCGCATAACTTTTTTATTGCTGAATAGTAAAACTTTAGATGAATATCTGAATTATATGGATACACCACACTTTATCCATTTATCAGTTAATGAACATTTAGGGTTTTTTCACTTTTTTGTTTCTATGAATAGTGCTGCTATGAGTATTCCATGTACAAGTTTTAGTGTGGACACTTGTTTTCAATTCTTTCAGGGTTATATCTACGAATAGAATTGCTGGGTCATATGGTAACCCTAAGGTCATCCTTTTGAGGAATTGTCAGACTGTTCCAACATCTTAGTATCATTTTACATTCCCACTAACAATGTACAAGGGCTTCAATATTTCCACATCCTAATCGGCATTTTTTATTGTTCATCTTTTTTCACTATAGCCATCCTAATGAGTATGAATTGATATTTCATTGCCATTTTTATTTGCATGAAATTCTTAAACTTTTGAACAAGAGGCCCCTCATTTTTATTTTACCTCAGGCCCAGTAAATGACATAGCTGATTCAAACTAGAGCAAAATAACTGTCAAAGAAAGTACCATCTACCGGTATTCACAGCCTCCCTTTTTCCATAGAGACACAAAAGTTTGGGGTGTGGGAAAAACCCAACCACAAATCCATCAGATATTTTGGAGGAACCATTGCGTTTCCTCAGAGAAAACCGACTCCTCTAAGCCTCCTGACATTCTAACACTATCCATGCTTTCCCCAATCTTACCCTTTTAACTTGAATTCCTCCAGGTCAGAGAGAAACCAGATCTTTCATTATTCATTCAACAATAGCTTATTTCCTCACCGGATACTGAGCTTGGTCCTGGGACTACCAAAGCTAGAAACTCTGAATTCCAGGATTCTCAAAGTTGAAAAAAGGCTCAGTTGAAAAACCTGGTTGATTTACACATCCATTAAAATTCATTCACATTAAATTAACTCTCTGGGCGCACTCTTGTGGCCTATCAGCATAGTACATTCTAGGAGCAGTCCTACATCCCAAGGTTGAGAGTTCAAACTTCAGGACTGAGGGACAGGGATGGGGAACAACTAATGTAAACAAATAAAAAAAAACAAATAAAATGTTTCCTCCTCCTCTCACTGCCTGCCTACTCACCTTCATTCCTGCCTGTTTAAAAAAATTACCATAAAAACTAACATTCTGTATGTTAATCAAAATAATAATTGTTACATAAGCAATTTTTTATGGAAAAGGACAAAGAGAAGGAATGGAGTTCTTCAAGTGGGGATAGAGGTGGTCTGTTCAGAGGTAACAGAAAATGGGATGTAGAGAAAATAACTTCACAGTATTGTATAAATTTGCCAGAAAGTGGCCCTGTTTCCTGCCTCTGAGAAGGGCTGAAAGCCACTTTGCTCAGAGGTGTTTTGTCTTGCCGATATCTGGAGGCAGTTCTGCATGGCTTGATTTATGAAGATGAGATTGGAGCATATTTTTTTCAGCACTGACTCTTTCCCTGAGGATTTGTTAATTGAGGTATCACTTCTCAAGAATCATTGAGTAAAACTAATATATTATATTGCATGTTTCTGATTTCTGCCAGGGCAATTATTTCACCATGTGAATTAAAGGGAAGACCATGCTCCTGAGCATGTCAAATAGAAGGCAGTTTATCCAGGCCCAAACTGGGAGAGGTTTGATTTCCCTAATCTACACACTGGAATTAGACTGCATTTTGGTAGAAAACCTTTCCTTGACCCCAAGACAAGAATTAGTCGGCCAGAGGTTTTAACATCCATCCTGTTTACCTGACCAAGGGCAAGCAAGCATAGTTCCTTCCCCTGAAGCTGTAACCCTGATAAGAAAGCACTCATAGCCATACCCTAAAGCTATAGCAAGGAGATAAACCTTTATCCCAAAGTATAAAAGAAGCTTCACTCTATGCCCCCACCCAGACTGCTTAGCTTTGGGTAACAATACCCCTGAGCCAGCACCTGTGCTTGCAATAAAGCATTTCTTCTCTACTTTTCAGTGCCTGGTTGTCAGTCTTCTTGCCATCTGGAGGCTTTGCATTAACATTTGATGCATTGGCCAGTGCCACGAGAGGAAGAATGGGGGTTATACACCCTGCCAACCAAGGAGTCGTCAGTTGCCCTAGAGCTGAAGCTGAATTCCCATCAGTCTGGGTGGAAGGGAAGCCGGAGCATAACCTGTTAAGTTCCACCAATATATGGTTCCAAGGAAGTCACACCTAGGAATCCAGGTTCACCTGGAGCAACTATTCAAATGGAGCTTGTTAAGGCGGTGTCAATCACCATGGAATACCCCACTGTTACCCTTAAGGAAACCAGGGATGAATGATTACCACCCAGTCCAGGACCTAAGGGCCATCAATGAAGCAGTTGTTACCCTACATTCGGTGCTGCCAAACCCATATGCCCTACTAGGGCTCATACCGTCAGAGGCGGAATGGTTTACTTGCTTAGACTTAAATGACACCTTTTTCTGTCTTCAGTTGGTTACCCAGTAGTCAGCCCCTATTTACCTTCAAATGGGAGAACCCAAACACAGGGGCTAAGGAATAATTCACTTGGATCAGGCTGCCTCAAGTGTTTAAAAACTCATTGACCCTGTTCAGTGGGGTGCTAGCATCTGACCTGTCCAAGTTTCCAGGTCAGGACTTATGGTGTGTCCTACTCCAATATGTAGACGACCTCTTTTTAGCTAGTCCCACTCGAGCCCAGAGCTAGGAAGGAACAAGGGCCCTCCTGCAGCTCCTGACTGAAACCAGCTATTAGATCTCCAAGAAAAAGGCTCAAATTTGCTTAAAAGAAGTCAAGTACCTAGGCTTCAAATCTCTCAGGAAAATGGGGGCTGGGGAATGAGAGAAAGTAGGCAGTATGTGCCATCCCAGTTCCCACAACTCAGTGGCAGGTCCGAGATTTTTCTAGGAGCAGCAGGATTCTGTCGTATATGGATCCCAGGGTTTTCAGAGTTGCCAAAGCCCCTATATGAGGCCCTCAAAGGAGAGGAGAAGGCACCCCTTGTTTGGGGACCTGAGCAAGAAAAAGCTTTCACAACTATAAAGACGAAACTCACTGAGGCGCCAGCCTTGGGACTCCCAGATGTGTCAGGGACTTTAACCTGTTTGTACATGAGAACAACGGGTAGCTCTGGGGGTTCTGACTCAAGAATCTGGGCCTTGGCAGAGACTGGTAGCTCACCTGTCAAAGCAGATTGACCTGGTTGCAGCAGACTGGCCACCTTGCCTTAGAGCCCTTGCAGCCACTACGCTGTTAGTTAAAGACGCGGACAAGCTGACATTGGCAGAACATAAATCATAAATGTTAAAGCGCCACAATCTGTCATCACGCTCGTGGATGTCAAGGGACAGCACTGGCTAACTCATGGCCGGATGACCCAGTACCAAGGGCTCCTGTGTGGAAACCCATGGATACGATTGGCAGCAGTTAAAACCTTAACCCTACCACCTTCTTACCTGTTACCCTGAAGGCCCTAGAGCATGACTGCCTAGAGGCACTTGATGAAGTCTATTCTAGAGACCAGACTTGACAGACAAACCCCTGCAAAACCCTGACCTTGTTCTTTACAGATGGCAGCAGCTTCATAGATGAGAGCAAGAGACACACTGGGTGTGCAGTTGTATCAGACTATGCAACTGTAGAGGAAAAAGCCTTGCCTAAGGAATGGTCAGCCCAGAGGGCAGAACTATGGGCCCTAACCAGAGCATTAGAACTCAGCAAGGACAGTCGCACCAACATCTACACTGGCTCACACTATGCCTTTGCCACTCATGTACATGGGGCTATATATGAGGAGAGAGGACTTTTGACAGCAGGAGGAAAAGGGATCAAGAACCAAGAAGAAACACTAAAACTACCAGAGGTGGTTCGGGAACCTAAGGAAGTAGCCGTCATACACTGCAAGGGGCACTAGAAAGGAAAGGACTCAATATCAGAGGGAAACTGTCAAGCAGACACGGAAGTTAAATGAGCAGCCAAAGAACAAGCTGTATCATCAAGGATCATGCTAGTCCCAGAACTGCCTACACCACCAAAATACACGGCCCAGGTAAAGGAATGGACATAACAGAAAGGGTGAAAGGTAACAAAAGAAGGATGGTGGGTACTCCCAGACCCACCTAGGAAAAACTGCTCTAGAAACCTTGCTGAGCCAGTACTATCTGATGACTCCACTGCCATCCCTCTGTGCCTGGGTGACTCAGCACTGCCTCCTTTGTGCACAGAACAACGCCCAATGGGATCCTGTGGGATCAACAGGAATTCAACACTGTAGTCACTCCCTTTGAAGATTTAAAGGTAGACTTTTCTAAGATAGGCACAAACAGAGGAAATAAATATCTCTCAGTGTCTGTCTGTACATTCTCAGGTTCCATTGAAGCATACACCACACATACAGAGAGATAACCAAGAGAGGTAACCAAGTCATTGATAAAGACACTATCCATGATATGGGATGTCATTGACTATAGAATCAGACAGTGGCCCAGCCTTTTAGCAGAAGTAGTACAACAGGGAGCTAAGGCCCTAGATATCCAATGGAACTTACTCATGATCTTCAGCCCCAGAGTTCAGGAAAGGTAGAACGCATGAATTGGACCCGCAAACAGGCTATGGCTAAGTTATATCAGGAAACTAGTTTGCCCTGGACAAGACATACTGCCCTTAGCCCTCCTATGGGTACACTGTGCCCCAAAGGCCAGAACAGGATTTTCCTCTTCTGAGATTTTATATGGTAGACCCCTCCCTTAAGCAGACCTCAGGGGGACCTAAAGGAACTGGGGAACATAGAAATTCAGAAACAATTGCAGGGACTAAGAAGGACCATCCCTGAAGTACATAGATGGGTAACAGACAGACTATCCATCTCCTTAGGAATAACTGTACACCTCTACAAATGGGGGGATGAAGTATGAGTGAAGGACTGGAAAAAGAGCCCCTGAAGTTGACATTCATACTAACCACCCCTATAGCTTTTAAGGTTACAGGTCTGAACACTTGGATCCACTGCTCTTGGGTGAAAGTAGCCCACCAGCTGAGCAACAGACACCTGAGTTTCCATTCTGCACCCCTCTGACACCATCCATGCTGGACCACCCAACGACTGTCTCCCACTCATCTCAGATTGATACACATCTTGGAGGAGAACTGCAGAGACCAATGACCCCCACAACTCACCAACAGACACCGGGCCTGGTTCAGAATTGTCAGGGAAATAACCCAGCAACTATGGGAAGGAGTCAGGAAACTTTGGGAAAATGCTTTTTGTTCCTGGAGCCCCTGAGGCCTTAAAGCTTCAGGTGTGACTCCAGAGCAGGTCACTAAACTGCCATTACAACCCCCTGTGAGAAGACTTGAGCTGCTGAGCCCCGTGACGGCCCAATTCAGCAGGAAGTAGCCAGAAAGAATCGTCACCCTGTTCCCACTTCCACCTCAGAGTCTGCTGTATAATTCCCAAGGCTGTAAACCAGCTTGAGGATCAAGAGGGGGGAATATGGCAGAAAACCTTTCCTTGACCCCCAGGCAAGAATTAGTCTGACAGAGGTTTTACACCCTGTTTATGTGACCAAGGGCAAGCAAGCATAGGTTCTTCTCCTGCAGCTATAGCTCCTGCTAAGAAACCACATGTAGCCATACCCTACAGCTGTACCAAGAAGACAAACCTTTATCCCAAGGTATAAAAGAAGCTCCCCTGGACCCCTAGCTGCTCAGCTTTAGGTAACTATATCCCTGTGCCAGCACTGGTGCTTGCAATAAAGTGTTTTTTCTCTTTCAAGTACTCAGTTGTCAGTCTTCTCACCATCTGGAGGCTTTGCCATAACAATTTCATTTCTTTATCCTATTTCTAGAAATGAAATAAAAAATTTCAACTGATGATTTGGCACAGATTAGTTTTAAGTGCTCATAATTCAGTTATCTTTGCTCTGTCTTTGACCAGCATTTAGCAAAAGTTCTTCTCATAACTTCAAAATGCCCAATACTGTTCACTTAATCCCTTTTCATATCTTGGGGTGGCTCCTTCCTACCTAGAAAGATTACAAAATAACCTATAGTATAAATTCTAGGGCTTCCTAGACTCTGAGCAACTGGGGGAAGTGCAAATGGAGGTCCTTAAGTATTTTTAGGTTTCTGAAGGTCAAATAAAAATACATCTATCTGCATAAGACAACAACAGCAATATCTGCTGGCATGTGAACAAAGTTGTATAAACTTTCACATTCATGACTGATTACCATGTGTTGGGTTTTTGTTCGATTAATAAAAGGTACATACCAGCCACTAATTAGTAAAGTCATCTTGTACATACTTTATAAACTGGGTATATGAGAGTTACTATCAGGGTATTTGGTATTGAGAAGTTTGTAGAAAACCTGATGTAGACTATAAAGCATCAGAAAATTCCCTTTCGTTAGCAGTCATTGCTTCTGATGCAAAACTACAGGATTTCCTGCTTTCTACCTCTTTGTCACTCCCACCAGTGACCTAGAATTGACCATGCCTGAGAAGTAGGGATTCCAAGCAGTTTCTCCTTGAAAGGTGAATTACAAAAATGACTTGCATGTTTTCTTGTCAACATCAATTTAGATTTCATTTTTGTCTATTAACCATTTTCTCTGCTCCTTGGGGGAGCTCATGCCACACAGAAAAATCCTGAGATCCAAAGTTCACAGCTCCTAGAAAAGTTTGAATAAGGATAAATCTGGTTAACTTTGTGCTTCTCTACTTAGGAAATTCTAGAAAAGGCCAGGCTAATGAAAGTTCCCAAATTGGGTCTTCAGCAATGACTTTCATCATTTGTTAAAAGTAAATTCTAGTAGAGAAATCAAACTAGCAAATGAACTAAATCAAACAAAAATAGACTTTTAGTCAATAAAGTCAAATTAGTGGTTACATGAAGGGAGGAGAGAGATGGCAGGCAAATTAGGTAAAAGGGAAAAATTATATGGTGAAGGAAGGAGAGGCGGTGGTGGACTTAATGTATTATTACAGATGTTGATTTACAGTGAGGCACACCTTAAACTATATAATGTCATGATGCAATATTTGTTCAATACAATCAAATCAATTCGAAAAAGTGACTTCTAGCTCAAGCCCAATCTTATTGAAAAGTTTAAATGTGCATATCAAAGTAAAGGGGAAGAGGCAGTGATGGGTTGTTCCCTCTATAGTGAAGACAAAGGAGCAATGTTTCTTATAGGCTCTCATTATCAAAGGAATAATAGAAATAACAATAATAATCGCAAGAATGCATAAAGCAAGCATTTCGTTAATACTTTTCTTTCAAAAAAAATTAAAATACTTCGTAGAAATCTTCCCCAGATGGAATTTATCCCTCACAGGGGACATCAACTAACAAACACAAATTCTCCTAATGGGCCTACGCTGCCCTGAGCAGGAGGCAGACAACAAAACCTTTCAGCTCAGGTAGAGAACCTCTGATACAGGTAGCATTAAACACTGCAGAGCCAAACAAAACAGGTAAGGGTGGATGCTGTGTTCTGGTTTGTTTGCTTTGTTTTAGTTAGAAATACAGCTATTGTTAGTCATAAATGTTATTGACATCCTAAAAAGAAAAAATATATATTATTTTCTTTATTCTCTAGGCAATAGAAAGCCATTAAAGTTCTCTGAACAAGTGAACGGCATTCTGGAACTGGTGTGCAGGAAGATAACTCTGGTGGCTGTTAGCAGGATGAAGGGCTGATAGCGAGACTGAAAGGGAGGCAGATAAGGAGCCTCTTGCCGGTGCCAGGCCGATCTAGGATGAAGGCAGAAGGGGGAGGAAGTGACAGATAAAAGAAACGCGGTAAAGAATGAAAATCACTAGCAGTCGGCTGTGAATTGTGGTTGAGAAAAGAGGAGGCATAGAAATGGTGCTGAGGAACTGACTCAAGAAGAAATCAGAGATTGATAAACTATATAGAATATGCTCTGCAGTGGTTTGACAGGTGCTTTTGAACCTACCCACGTGCCCCGAGGGTCGGCGAACACTCACTAGGACCTGCTCAAATGGCTGGGCTGTTACCCGCCCCAAACCAAAAGGGAAGGAAAGAAACCAAGGGTGTAGCCTCCATAGCAAAAGTATAGATTTGCACTTAATTACTGATTTTGAATTCCTGCTTATCCTCCCTTCCCCTTCCATCCTCAAAGAATAGAACACAGTCTACTAATCCACTCAGCCTCCTGGCCTGAAAATGAGAAGGCTGTCCTCTAGAATTGTCGTGACCACACAGGTTTATGCAGTAGGACTACAGCAGGCCTGGCCCCTTCAAAGGCAAAACATTCCAGAAGACTTTTACTTCCAGTACCAGAACATTTTTTTCCTGTTACACAGCATCTATCATTTTCCTTAACCCACACACAGATTTTTGACTCTGCATGCCATCACTGACTGTACTGCTCTTGTCCTCTGCTGTTGCACCAGTGCCCAGAACTTACTGATTCGAAAGGAAAGTCTGTTATTTTTCTCAATTCTGCACCTTTCCTGAGCTCAGGTGGATAGCTCTTCTGTTCCACATGATGTCCACTGGGACTACGCTTGTGAATGCGTTCAACTGGGGGCTCAGCTGCAAAGCCCAAAATCACTCCATTCACACATCGGGTGCATCTGCGGATGTGACTGAAAGAGCTGGAGGCCGCCTGGTGATGGGGGATGATGAAGGAAACCATGAGGGAGCCTCAGGAACAAGGAGGCAAGAAAAAAGAAATAGCAGGTGTGTAAGGCTGCAGGCTGTTAGCTGACACCCCAAACCACAGGCATACTGAGGATAAACTAGCGGAGAAGACATTTCCTTATCAATCCATAACATGTGCACAAGTTAACTGAATAACAAGTGGAAAATACCATTCCCCAGGTAAATAAGAGCCCACTTTAGTTTAGAGCAAATGCAGTTTGACTCTCCACAAACATCTGTGTATGTGTGTGTGTGTGTGTGAGTGTGTGTGTGTGCGCATCTCCTAATAAACTTGCTAGGTACTGTTATTAAGCATCTCTGTTGAATTTTTTTCTCAATCTGACATGGTGCCATGAGCTATATCTGTGCTCTGAGCCCACCAGCAACATCTGGGTCCCTCTCTCTCTCTTCTCCTCTATTTTCTCCTCTCCTCTCCTCTCCCCTCTCCCAC